>JADBJO010000155.1:405144-407644 GCA_016801955.1 Conus betulinus
GCCATTGTCATGCTACATTCTATGATACAGTCAGTGTGCTGTAGCTCCACCCCCCCACAGCCACTGTCATGCTACATTCTATGCTACACACAGTGTGCTGTAGCTCCACCCCCACAGCCACTGTCATGCTACATTCTATGCTACAGTCAGTGTGCTGTAGCTCCACCCCCCACAGCCATTGTCATGCTACATTCTATGCTACAGTCAGTGTGCTGTAGCTCCACCCCCCACAGCCATTGTCATGCTACATTCTATGCTACAGTCAGTGTGCCGTAGCTCCACCCCCCACAGCCATTGCCATGCTACATTCTATGCTACACACAGTGTCCCATGCTACGTTTTATGCTACACACAGTGTGCTGTAACACTACCCCACAGACATTCCCATGCTACATTTTATACTACACTCGGCAAGAGGCATTGGCTTCTGACTTCCATTGCCATGAAATGCTTTGAAAGCCGTTGCTTTAAAGTAAGGTGACCGCAGGCGGAAATTAAAAAAAAAAAACGATTTTAAAAGAGAAATCATAATTGTTCCGTGTACAAAGCAGACAATGCGAATTTGAAAAAAAGAAGAAAGAAAGAGCTTGCATTGTCTTGTTCCTAACGGCCTCGTTTTCAATTAACGTCCATTTTGCGCCCAATTTGTTCGGAGAAATGATTGCTAGTTCTTCGTTTTCATTGTCCTGAATCTTGTTTGTATTGTCTAAGGAAGGCCAAAGGGATCGAAACGCGTTGTGTTTTGTCTTGTAATTTGTTTGTCCCTTCTGTCCGGTGGAATAAGTGTAATTTTTCTTTGAAATTAGACAAACTTGTTTTCATTCACCTCTTTCACAAAAATCAGCCCCTTGACTCTTAAAGATTGCTTTACAAACCCCGCCAGGGAACTAAAGATGCTGTTTTAACTCTTCTTCACAATGCTTTCCTCCTCTTGAACAACCAAACCTCTTTTGTACGTATTTCTTTTCGTCGATTTCTCTTCTGCTTTAGACACAATAAACCTCGCCCTCTAGTTGAAAAACTGCCTGACTGAGATGTGATCCACAGTGTGCTCCAAGGATTGTCAATGTTCTACATGACCAAATACAGTCTTTTCAGGCTGCAATCATCTCGCAACGTTGTATCTCCACTGGTGCGCCTCAAGGCACATTGTCGTCTCGTCTTCTTTTTTATTTATATGGCTTGTATACTTTATATGATTGTAGTGGCACTAAACAAGACACTTTACAACATATGTTCAGGTGATTCTGTTATTGAAGATCTCTCCAACTCTAACTTCGTGTATTTTAATGAAATAAAGAAATTCTGTTCGTAGTGCGAAGAAAATTATCTCAAAGTTTTACACACAAAAACAAAAGATGAGATTTCCGTTAAGCTCTTGAGAATTTGGACGAATGCGAATATGAAGGACGGTTTTTAGACAAGAAATTGGTTTTAGGAATGTTGAAATCATACATTGAATGTAATCCATGATGCTTTGTTTGCAGAAACTGCAAACACTGGTCTCAAATTCAAGATTTTACAAACTTGTTGCGACTGTCGCATGGAATCCCTGCCCACAGTTTTATCTGTACGCTGGTATGGAAGTCTATATGTGCGAAGCATGCAGTAAAGTTGTGGGTGCGATCAAGTATGAATGTAAGAACATGATAAACGAGTCGTGTGAAACGCAATGAAACGCAATACAAAGCAAGACAAAGCAAGGCCAATTGCAAGTAACGCCGTTTAGGACAATGAGGATTAGATCGAGGGCGCAGAAAAACATGTGTTCTTAATCACTCATGTCTTAAATTCTTACATACTTTCATGCCACATTCTCTTTTGACCTGGTGCGTGTGTGCAGGAATGGGCGACAGTGAAATCAATGTGTGTGTGTGTGTGTGTGTGTGTGTGTGTGTGTGTGTGTGTGTGTGTGTGTGTGTGTGTGTGTGTGTGTGTGTGTGTGTGTGTGCGTGCATGCGTGTGTGCGTGTGTGTGTGTGTGTGTGTGTGTGCGTGTGTGTGTGTGTGTGTGTGTGTGTGTGGAGGGGGGTGGGGGTGGGAGGCATGTGTGTTTGGTGTGTTTGTAACCGATAGGAAAGGCGAAGGGCGGGGGAGGGAGGGGGGGGCGTGTTGGGCATGTGTGTGGTGGGGGTGAGGGTAGTGAAGGAGTGAGGGAGGGGGAAGCGGTAATAATGCATGAATGTTGTTGTATCATTTGATTTTACTTTTTTGTCTATTGATTTTATTCTTAATGGTAGTAATCATGGAAGCTGTGCATTTTAGAGGCACTATCATGACACTAAAACTTTGGCGATGTTATATAATTTCTGTATGACTGACATGTGTAGTGCAGGTTTTATACATGTTTGGTAACCTGCCCATTCGTATTTGTATGATAATAGTTGCCCCTGACCCGAATCATCTTTCTCTTATTACAGCTTTTCTTATCACAGCTTTTCTTGTTACAGCTTTTCTTGTTACATCTTTTCTTATCTCACTTAATTTCAAAGTGAGGCAGG
>JADBJO010000155.1:412644-420144 GCA_016801955.1 Conus betulinus
AGACAAGAGAGAGAGAGAGAGAGAGAGAGAGAGAGAGAGAGAGAGAAAGGGGGAGGTAAAAATGAATTGCAATAACTGGAGGACGTGAATGTTGACAGTACTGGAGGGTTCCCTCTCTCCCCCCCCCCCCCCCTCCCCCTCCCCCTCCCCCCCCCGAGCGTAATATCTTGCGTCACGTGAGTACAGCTTTTTGTTTTCTCACCTGTCACTCAAACACATTTACAGTACTCTCTTACCCCGCAAACCACCACCATCCCTCCTCCCATTCCCACCCCTCCCTTTCGACTTTCCAGACCAGCGGATTTTTGCAAAGAGTAATTTCGCAGAACAAGGGGTACTTTTGGACAGGGGTGAAAATTCATCTCTCTCTCTCTCTCTCTCTCTCTCTCTCTCTCTCTCTCTCTCTCTCTCTCTCTCTCTCTCTCTCTCTCTCTCTCTCTCTCTCTCTCTCAATCTCTCTCAATCTCTCTCTCTCTCTGCACGCTGACGCATGATTACACACAAAACCACACATTGATTGTACTACCGTATTGTTAAACGTACGCATTTTTGTTCATATATGTTGATTATATTTGATAATGAAATTTGTTCTGCTGTTCTGTATTATCCGCATAGCCTTTATACCACATACATGTTGATTATGGAATTCATTCATTTATGCTGCTTAAACTCTCTCTCTCTCTCTCTCTCTCTCTCTCTCTCTCTCTCTCTCTCTCTCTCTCTCTCTCTCTCTCTCTCTCTCTCTCTTCTCCTGTTTTTGACCTCCCTTCCCCGGAAAAGAAAAAGAATAAACGAATCCTTTATTAAACTTGTATTCACAATTTTAGCAAAGAAAGTAAAGAGAAAAAAACGTGTGTGTGTGTGTGTGTGTGTGTGTGTGTGTGTGTGTGTGTGTGTGTGTGTGTGTGTGTGTGTGTGTGTGTGTGTGTGTGCCTGCTTGTCTGTCTGTCTGTCTGTCTGTCTGTCTCTCTCTCTCTCTCTGAATAAATGCAGGCACAAGAATTGATCCTCTGCTAAAGCGCACGTTACAGAATAGCAGACAATGTGCCGAGTAGGACGGACAAATACCATGTTCTAACAACACCGGGACGAAAGTGGGAAACTGGGCAATGAACCGTCAACTGGCTGGCTGACTGATGGCAGGATGGAAAATGGGACCAATCAGACATGATCAGTAAAATGACATCAGCTCTGACAATGAGAGTTCATGTCCCCATGAGTGTCGCAAGACCAGATGGACCAGCTGCAACAAGCCACCATCAGCCTAATTGGACAGATACTCTCTCTCTCTCTCTCTCTCTCTCTCTCTCTCTCTCTCTCTCTCTCTCTCTCTCTCTCTCTCTCTGTTTGTTCTGAATTTTTGCATTAACATTTTGTAATTGCGAACTTCATTGCAGTTCTTTTTAGGGCGAGACATTAAAGCATTTTGTGAGCTCAGTCTGTTTATTCACCTACAGTGTCACTAACGTCATCATCGCTCGTGATGGCTCTCTCTCTCTCTCTCTCTCTCTCTCTCTCTCTCTCTCTCTCTCTCTCTCTCTCTCTCTGCCAAAGTGAATTCTGAGATACCATCCCCGAAACGTATCTTTGAAAAGGATCCAATTCAGAAATGCATGGTTCAAACATTTTTAAGCCTTATCACAATCAAGTATTAGCAATGAACAAAATGAAGAGACATTTGACGAAACCAGACTTATTGATGATGAAGTCGAACACACAAATCTACCTATTTCTGACAAAGAATTACTCCCGTCAATAAGTAAGCTAAAAAGAAAAAAAAGTCGGCCTGCTGCCGGACCCGATGGTATAATTGATGAATTGTTTGAAAATTCTTGCGAACGCATAGCTCCTTTCCTTCTGAAATTGTTTCATAAATGTTTCACAGCGGTGTTTGTCTAGCGAACTGGAATGAATCAGTCATTTTCCTGATCTGTAAGAAAGACGACACTCATAACTAATAATCTACATAAGAGGAATATCCTTATGTGATATAAGAAGTAAGTTGTTTGGAATGATAATCAATAACAGCTTACAAGAATGGATAAAAAATAAATATCACAAGCGACCACCAAGCTGGATTTGAAAAGAGTTATGCTACAATAAACCCAATCTTTACTTCGTTAGCGCTTGTGCAAAAATAATTTTCATATCGTAAATTGTATGTCGCGTTTATTGACTTTGGAAAAGTCTTTGTCTCTGTCAATCCAAAGCTCCTTTGGCCAAGTCTGCTACACAGGAAATCAGAGGTAAAGTTTACGGTGCATTAGAAGTATGTATAATATAGTCAGAGCTCAAAGCTCCTATGGCCAAGTCTGCTACACAAGAAATCAAAGGTAAAGTTTACGGCGCATTAGAAGTATGTATAATATAGTCAGAGCTCAAAGCTCCTTTTGCCAAGTCTGCTAAACAGGAAATCAGAGGTAAAGTTTACGTTGCATTAGAAGTATGTATAATATAGTCAGAGCTCGTGTTCGATATATTGCTAAATGAAAGACTTTATTAATTATACAACTAGAATTAAACAAGGAGATACTTAGAGCTCTATTTTTTTGTGTATAAATGAGTTAGCGGTTGAAGTCATTAATAATGGAAGACACACGGAGCCCACTTTCACACGACAGTTATGAATTGTTTAAACTTTAGTCAGCTGATAATGTTATTCGTTTGTCTGAGAGACTGTTACTTGTCTGCAAACACAACTAAATGATTTACAGCACGATGCTACGACGCTCCAGTTACAAGTTAATATGTCTAAAGTAATATTATGGTGTTTGGTAGGGGTGGACCTTTAAGTGCTAGGGAAAGAGGGGTATATGATGGTGATTTGATGTCTTTTGCGAATGTTTATGAACATGTGGGATTTATTTTCGCTTCTCGTTTAAGGTTAAATAATGTTAAAAGTGTTTTTCTTTTGAGTTGTTTATAAAGGTATTTAACATACAAGTTCAGCTAATAGCGCTGTCTTGTTCCGAATTATGGGGGTTGGACAAAGCTGCAATAAACTGTGAATTATGTGGGTGGACAAAGCTGCAATAGCCTGTGAATTATGGGGCTGGAAAAAGCTGCGATAGACTATGAATTACGGGCATTTGGACAAAGCTGCGATAGACTATGAATCTGTTCATACATGCGCCCTGAACAAATTCTTGGGTGTTGGCAGACAAATTCCCACGTTTATGGTGAGAGTAAACAATACCAAACATATGTCTTGTTTCTCTGTAAGATGCGTTCGTTACTGGTTGAAGTTAGTGTAAATGGATGACGACAGAATGCCTCGCAAAGCATACAATATGCTGTTTAAATTAGATGCCAGAAGGTAAGTGTGTTTTGAAATACGGCTCTCTTTGTTTGAATATGATTTCGGTTTCGTTTGACTCAGCCGAAGTGTCGGCAATGCTGCTAATTTGCGTATCTCCCGTCAGAGATTAATAGACCGCAGCTGGCAGAAGTGGTCTGATCACATTCAAAATAGTGAACAGCTCAGTCTTTACAGGCATTTCGGCCGTTTTTCCTGATCTTAAACTTATCTAAAGCTTAATATGGATAAACAGTTGAAATGTATAACAACAAGATTTAGACTTGCTATATCGGAATCAGTAGTTCATCATTACAGATACAGATCTTTTAATGCAATAATTTAATTTGTCTGTTACGTAAAAGTTCACAGAAAATTAGGTTCACTTTGTTCTTTGTTGTCCAGCTCGAAAGCTCACTAGTGATTGTTTATTGCCCTTGCCGTTCCTTATTCAAATTGTGCATGCTAATGTCTCCAGCCTCTACTAAAGTTAATCAAACTGTTTTCTTGTTTTTTGAATGAAGCATTTTAAACTGATACAATCCGCTGTATCCTGAAAGGAACAGTACTGTGCATCATTTAAACTGATACAATCCGCTGTATCCTGAAAGGAACAGTACTGTGCGTCATTTAAACTGATACAGTCCGCTGTATCCTGAAAGGAACAGTGCTGCATCATGACAGGAACAGTCCTGCATCATCACAGGAACAGTGCTGCATCATGACAGGAACAGCACTGCATCATGACAGGAACAGTGCTGCATCATGACAGGAACAGCGCTGCATCATGACAGGAACAGTGCTGCATCATGACAGGAACAGCACTGCATCATGACAGGAACAGCACTGCATCATGACAGGAACAGTGCTGCATCATGACAGGAACAGGGCTGCATCATGACAGGAACAGCACTGCATCATGACAGGAACAGCACTGCATCATGACAGGAACAGCACTGCATCATGACAGGAACAGTGCTGCATCATGACAGGAACAGTGCTGCATCATGACAGGAACAGTGCTGCATCATGACAGGAACAGCACTGCATCATGACAGGAACAGCGCTGCATCATGAAAGGAACAGTACTGCATCATGACAGGAACAGTCCTGCATCATGACAGGAACAGTGCTGCATCATGACAGGGAAGTACTGTGCATTCTGATCCTGCCTGCAGGTGACATTTCTGTTGCTGTTGTATTCGTGTGCCCCTTCATAGGGGCCCAGGCTTGAACAGTAATCAATATCTGAATCAGAATCTGTCTGTCTGTCTGTCTGTCTGTCTGTCTGTCTGTCTGTCTCTCTCTCTCTCTCTCTCTCTCTCTCTCTCTCTCTCTCTCTCTCTCTCTCTCTCTCTCTCTGTGTGTGTGTGTGTGTGTGTGTGTGTGTGTGTGTGTGTGTGTGTGTGTGTGTGTGTGTGTGTGTGTGCGAGTGTTGTAAAAAAATCCCAACTTTAACAAATCAGACACCCATCACAAGCTGGGCGCTCTTCAGATGATGTACGTTATGCAGAACAGAAACGATGCTAAACCTGGAACCTGAAGCCCTCAAATTCCAGGGAATCCTGTTCTACGGTAACTCTGGTGCCGAACATAATGCATCGCAAGACGACATACATTACTAAAAGCAGTATGTTACTGGCCCTTTTTTAAGGTTACGAAAAAAAGAAAGAAAAAGAAAGAAAAGGCGGCGGTTTCTTTTGTCATGTGCAAGTGCTCCACGATGATGATGTTGATTATGATGACAATGATGATATGGTGGTTGTGGTGGTGGTGGTGGTGGTGGTGGTGGTGGTGATGATGATGATGATGATGATGATGATGATGATGGTAGTTGTGGTGTGGTGTGATGATGATGATGATGATGATGATGATGATGATGATGATGATGATGATGATGATGATGATGATGGTAGTTGTAGTGATGGTGATGATTATGACGATGATGACAAAGGATGATAATGGTGGTGGTGGTGTGTGGTGGTGGTGATGATGATGATGATGATGATGATGATGATGATGATGATGATGATGATGATGATATAAACAATAATAACAAAGCATATTAGAGCGCGCCTGCCAAAGGTTCTAGGCACTGACAATCCGCACTCTCGTGTACGCAACGGGCTGCCTACCTGGGTAGTGCCGACTGAAGAGCTGCCTGCCGTCGCTTCATTCAGCCGTTTCCCGTGCCATCCAGTCAGTATCGTTCACTCCGCTTCCTTGTTTTCTTCATCCTTTCCATTTCTCTCGCAGGTAGCATGCTATGTGTAACGTGTCATCCAAGCAAAGTGGCCTTCTCTTCTGAAAGTTGGTGGTGGGATTTCACGTGTGTGCAAGATGTTATGCGTGCGTCCACACACGGAACCTTGGTTTGGTAGTCTCGTTCGAAGAACTCTCTTGGTAAATGGAATCAGAACTAATGTTAACTCTGAGGAAAAAAGAAAAGCCTGTACCGAAACGGCCCTGCGGAGATTCGAACCCGCAACCCCAGGATCACCAAAATCATGCGTCTGGCGCACTACCTACTGAGCTATTCCAGCTTCCATCATTATCACCACCACCACCACCACCACCACCACCACCACCACGATAATGATGTGTAAGCACAGTTAAATTTCATGAAAGATTGCTGGACTTGATCGTCTATTATCATCTGTCAGCATCTGGCGCGGTTAGTACTGGATCGCAAAGTGGCACCAATTGCCCAATCAGACCTGAAGTCGCTTCCCTCTGTTTCCTTTAATGAATAGAAAACGTTGTCTGACAGGAATGATCAGAATGCCCGGTGAAACTGTGCATAGCTGATCTGCTTCATGTTGCACTCTATGGCATTGCAGTGTGTTCTTGTGCATTGTGCTGTCTTGTGAGGTGTAGCATTTTTTATATGGTAGATTTGCTGTTTTAAATCAATCTGTGCTGTGTTTTCCTTGATCGTGTTCGATGACAGTGCATTTTCTTATACTATATTGTATTGTGCTGTATCCTGTTATGTTCTATTGTGTAGCAGTGTATCTTATTGTACTATATTGTATAGTGCTGTATCCTGTTGTATTCCATTGAGTAGCACTGTATCTTATTGCACAATATTGTATAGTTTGTACCCTGCTATGTTGTACTGTGTAGCACTGTATCTCTTTGTACTATATCGTATAGTGCTGTATCCTGTTGTATTCTATCTTTGTGTAGCACTGTATCTTATTGTACTATATTGTATAGTGCTGTATCTTGCTATGTAGTATTGTGTTGCACTGTATCTTGTTGTGCTATAATATATAGTGCTGTATCCTATGTTGCATTGTATAGCACCGTATCTTACTGTACCATATTGTATAGTGCTGTATCCTGTTGTGTTCTATTGTGTCGCACTGTATCTTATTGTGCTATATTGTATAGTGCTGTATCCTGTTGTGTTTGTATTTTGTAGCAATGTATCTTATTGTACTAAATTGTATAGTGCTGTATCCTGTTATGTTGCATTGTGTAGCAATGTATCTTATTGTACTAATTGTTATTGTATAGTGCTGTATTATTACTTTGTATTGCAATGTATGTACATAGCTCTGTATTGTATCATTATACTGTACCCTGTTATTTATTTTTGTGCTGTACAATGTTGTATGTTGTACAATGTACTAGATATATAGCTCTGTATTGCCATATCACATTATACTGTCTTTAGTATACTGTGCGCTGTACAATGTTGTATCGTGTGTACATTGTCTAGATCCTCTAGGTCTGTCATGCCAGCCGTCTCTCCATGTGTCGGTCGATCGTGGTACGTGTCCGTGCGTGTGTACGTGTGTGTGTGTGTGTGTGAGTGAGAGAGAGAGAGAGAGAGGAGAGAGAGAGAGAGAGACAGACAGACAGACAGACAGACAGACAGACAGAAGACACAGACACAGACACACACACACACACAGACACACAGACAGACAGACAGACAGAGAGAGAGAGAGAGGAGAGAGAGAGAGAGAGAGAGAGAGAGAGAGAGAGAGAGAGAGAGAGAACGAATGGTGGAGGAAAGTCTTACAACCTGTCCTTTCCACGCACACAATCATTACAGTTCATTTCATTTTTATACTGACATGTGCATGTGTAATGAAAACACTGTAAACACAATAATAGCAGTACATTTCATTCATACTGACATTTTACATGAAAACAGTGTTAACACAATAATTACAGTACATTTCATTCATACT
>JADBJO010000155.1:422644-452644 GCA_016801955.1 Conus betulinus
GACAGACAGACAGACTGACAGATAGACAGACAAACAGACAGACAGACAGACTGAGAGGGGGGAGTGGGTGTGCGGGGAAGGGCACATAGTTATGGTGTTTTGAAAACAAAGAGACAAACGAAAACCCCGACGAATGCAAGAAGCGGACAAGAAAGTATGAAGACACTTCATTCACCCTGGGGGCACGGACGGGAGGGAAAGTGTCAGGTTGGTAACAAATCCACTTCATTTCAATGGAAATAGCTACTCCTGAGAGAGAGAGAGAGAGAGAGAGAGAGAGAGAGAGAGAGAGAGAGAGAAGGGTCCATTTATTTGTTCGAAAGAATACGCCTCATTATGTGACACAGAACACAGATAAACAAAAATATATATAACAAACCCATCAAAGGAATCATGGATACTGGACAAAAACAAGTAAATAAAAGATGAAGTGAGTTAACAAAATATGTGTTCATAAATCTACAGATTTTGTTGTTGTTGAAAAATTGTTAGAGGTTCACATGAATACTAAGCTCCCCCCCCCCCCCCCTCTCTCTCTCTCTCTCTCTCTCTCTCTCTCTCTCTCTCTCTCTCTCTCTCTCTCTCTCTCTCTCTCTCTCTCTGACGATTGTGTTTGTATATGACATACAGTTTTAACGTGTATTCATTTTTTTTTTTCTTTTTTAACATAAATCATTACTGTGTTCTTAATCAGTTCATATTGTGTATTAGTGCTTATGCGTTCGAATCCTTAGTCCCTGAAGGGACAAGCGCCATATGAAAAAAAGCATGTCCTTACTTATCAGTTACCCTTGGGAATAAAGATGATCAATCAATCAATCAATCAATCAATCAATCAATCAATCAAGAACTATGAGGGTGGTCCTGGAGGGGGAATCCTCGGAGGAGGCTGCAGTCGAGTCGGGAGTGCCCCAAGGCAGTCTTAGGCCCATTGCTGTTCCTTTGGGCACATTGATGACCTCCCCGCCACTGTGACATCAAAAGTACGCCTGTTCGCAGACGACTGCCTGCTCTACCGGGAATACGCTCCTTCCAAGACCACCTCAACCTCCAAGCAGACCTCCACAGACTGGAAGAGTGGGCCAATGACTGGGGCATGAGGTTTTACGCACTAAAGTGCTACGTCTTCCCAATCAAGGCCATGTCTTCCTACTTCAACACGCTCTGTGGAGAGGTTCTGAGGCATGTGAATCACAATCCATACCTAGGCGTCCTCATCTCCTCAGATTTGAAATGGTCGACCCACATCAACAACATATGCAAGAGAGCTGGGTCGTTGCTTGAATTCCTGAGACGCAACCTAGAGAACTGCCCATAGGAGTGTCGCCGACTGGCCTACATCGCTCTTGTCCGATCAACGCTGGAGTACGGCGCAATAGTTTGGGACCCGTACCTAAAGAAAGATATTGATCGGCTGGAGCAAGCGCAACGGCAAGCAGCGCGCTTCATCCAAAAATCAAATGCCACGTCGTCTCCATAGACCTTAAGTGACTCGGGTGTGCGCAAAAAAAAAAAAATCCTACCTCCTTATTTGAAAGACAGCATTATACCACACCCCTCCCCACCTAACTTACCTACCAGCTAGCCTAAAAAAAAAAAAAAAAAAAAAAAAAACTAAGTGTGGAGCTGCAGGAAGGCTACCCACGTTCACCTTTTCAAGAGGGGTTACCCCGCTCCCTATCCTGCCCCAGAACAAGCATTAGGCTAGTCCAGGCCCACCAACCATTCATACACACTTCCACCCGACACACATACAATGGCTGTATTTTAAAAGTGGAGTTTGCTGAGCTCCCTCCTGAAATGTACCAGAGAGGGGGCCTCGGCTGCGGGCTGCAGGAAGAGAATTCCAAACTGGGATGGTGCGGTGAAAGAAGCTATACTTCAGGACGTCGGTTTTTGATCTGAGGTGGCGGAATTTCTTGGAATGGTTAGCTCTTGTTCTGGAGGATGCTGGTGTCAGGTACTCCTCTGGGGGAATGTCCACAAGGTTGTTCACAGACTTGTAGAACATTGTGAGTTGGGCTTTCGTCCTCCTGGACTCCAGGGATTCCCATTTGAGTCAGTGAGCAGACCAGTAACGCTACAGGTGTAGTCGTAGCGGTTGGTGACGTATCTGGCTGCTCTCCTCTGTACTGCTTCTATCTGCTTAGTTTTGTCTGCGGTGTATGGGTTCCAGACTGTACTGCAGTATTCGAGGTGGGGGCGAACTAGGGTCTTGTAGGCATTGGTCTTGGTTGCCTGGTTCGCTACCCTCAGGTTCCGCCTCAGGAATCCTATCATGCTGCTGGCCCTTTTTGGTGGAGCGGTTGATATGGCTGGTCCAGCTTAGATCTCTCGAGATATGACTCCCAGGTATTTTGACTCGGTTGTCCGTTCCAGGGTGTGACCTTTCAACTTGTACCTAAATATGATGGGATCCCTGGATCTGGATAGGGTATTGCATTTCTGCGGGTGGAATTCCATACCCCATCTTTTTTCCCATTTGGACAGTGTGTTTAAGTCCTCCTGCAGTAAGCGGCAGTCGTTCTGGTTCCTAACTTCTCTGTAAACAATACAGTCATCAGCGAACAACCTAGTTCTTAAGTGGGAGTTGGTCAGGGAGGTCGTTAATGAAGACCAGGAAGAGAAGAGGGCCCAAAACTGTGCCCTGTGGTACACCACTGACAACCGGGGCCTGCTCGGACTTAGCACCACCATAGACTACCACCTGCTGTGTACGATGGGACAAGAAGGCTCTTATCCATGCCAGGGTCGATCCTCGAATACCATAATGATTCAGTTTCATAAGGAGACGCTCATGGGGCACTTTGTCAAACGCTTTCGAAAAGTCCAAGATGGTCATGTCAGTTTGGATCCCTTTGTCCAGACTGGAGGCGATCTCGTGTGACAGCGTGAGGAGTTGTGTCTCACAGCTTCTTCTGGCTCTGAAGCCGTGCTGGCAGTCCGTAGTATGTTATGTTCTGTGAGGTGTCGCATGATATTACTTGCTATAATGTGCTCCTGTAATTTGCAGCACAGGCTGGTTAGTGAGACTGGTCTGTAATTTGCTGGGTTGTTCCTGTCCCCTTTTTTGAAGACTGCTGTTACTTTAGCCATCTTCCAGTCTTCAGGAACACATCCCTCAGTTAAGGTGTTGGAAAAGATCAATGTTAGCATAGGCGCTAGTTCGTCTGCGCACTCTTTCAGGACTCTTGATGGAATTTCGTCCGGACCTGCTGCCTTGTGTGGGTTGGTTTTCCGGAGTAACTGCCTCACTCCTTCCTCAGACACAGTGATGTTGTTCATGGCTGGGGAGGGAGTCCCTGCTGGAGATGGGATATCTCGAAGGTCTTCTTTGGTGAAGACAGACTTGTACTGGTTGTTCAGGATGTTGGCTTTGTCTCTTGCCGCGGAGAAGAGTCTCCCTAGATGTCTCAGAGGGGCAATACCAGTACTATCTTTCCTTAGTGTCTTCACATAGCTCCAGATTTTTTCTGATTGCTGCCATGGTTTACAGAGTCGCCTTCTTCTGGGGGGCTCGATCAGATTGTTTATATATTGCCACAGTTCCTGCGCTCTTCCTTCTGTACCCTGGCCTTGGCTGTGGTGTACCTCTCCTTAACTGCTCGGTTGGAAGAAGACTTGTATTTGTTAAAGAGTCGGAGTAGTTTCTTCCGTCTGTTCTTGACATGGGGGGGTTATCCAGGGCCTGTCACTCATGTTACTTCTTATTTGTTTTGTGGGGATATGGTCATTGATGAGGGTGGTCAAGAGGGTCCGGAACTTCACCCATAGGTCGTTCACCCCCAGACAGCTGGCTGCATCTTTGAATTTTTGATATGATTCCTTCAGTATGTCCCTAATGGAGGTGAAATCTGCTCTTCTAAAAATGGGGACCTTCCTTGGTGGCTTCTTACAGAAGATTGGTCGGAGGGACGACCCTACAAAGATAGCTTCATGGTCAGAAATCCCCGGCATGACTTTGACCTTGTTGATCAGTGATTTGTTGTTTTGTGAAAAAGATATCTACAGTGGTGGCAGAATACTTAGCGATCCTTGGTTCTAGGACCACTTGTTTCTAGGTGGGCATCACTGGCTATGGATAACAACTCAGAAGACAGGGTCGGTTGCGATGCGTATGGGTTTACTGAATCTGACTTCCAGTCAATATCTGGGAGGTTAAAGTCGCCTCCTACCCATACATGGGAGCCGTCAGGAATCTTCCGGAGGCTTGTTTCCAGGTCTTTTAGACAGCCAGGACGTTGGTATGCTTGGGCCAGGTAGAAGGCACAAATGTAAAGGTTCTTGCCCCCCTTGCCTTCACTCTTACCCACAGTATCTCACTATCCGATTCTCTGTCAGCCTTGAGCTCGTCCGGTTCGTCACTTTCTAACTCTGACGATACAAGGATAAAGACTCCACCGTAACTCTCTGAAGACCTATTTCCTTGTATAAGGTTTATAACCTGATAGAATACTTCATTACGTTCACATCATCGTCCAACCATGACTCTGTACCAATAATGATGCCTGCCTGAGTGGCATCAGCTATACTCTCCAGCTGAGCTTTCTTGTTGCGGACTGACTGGCTGTTGAGTATGAGAGTTCTCAAAGGTATGTCTCTACAAGCACTCTGGTTATTGGCACTTTGTTTGGGGTATTCGACCTTGGGTCTAGTAGGTGAGGACGTGGCCTTGGGGCTTGAAAAGCTCAGGTCTGAACTGTAGGTGTCACTTACAGGGGAAGCGAGGGCTTCAAATGAGTTACGAGTTTAAGCTAGTTGAGTCGAACAATGTGGAAGAGAAGTTCGGAAGGCCACATTGAACGCATTCCCAAGAGATATTCTTTAAAATCTTGAAAACAGCCCTCCATTAAACCTATACTGTACATTAGTTAGTTAGGTTAGGTAGGTGGGGAAAGGGTAGGGGTTGGGTCCCCCCCCTCCCCTTTTATTTGAGGGTGGGGGGGGGGGGGGGGGGGGGGGGGGGGGCTTGGCACCAGCTTCCGTAGGGTCAGGGCCGGTAATGTACAGGCTTGCCTGTATGTGCAAAGCGAAAAGTAGTAGCGATCCGGCAGCTCCACATCTAGCTAGTCTTTAGAGAAAAAGAGAATGTGTTGTACTTTTTTTTTTTTTTTTTTGCGCTCTCCCTGTCTTCCGCCGCGTTATGATCGTTGGTTCCAGCGACGTATGTAGCCAGATCCAGAAATCAGTTAGTCACCCTTGTGTGTGGGAGAGAGTTGTGGTGGCCTTTGAGAAAAAAGATATTGCGCATGCGCTCTTACGAGTACATAAACTTCCGGGAGCAGTCGGCATTGGGCTTTGGTCGGGTGACATTGAGATCAGAAAGTTGCTTTTTGTGTTTTCAAGATGGCTCTGATTGTCAATAAGGCAGTCAGCGCTGTCCAGCCTCATGCCCGACAGCTTTTGCTTGCGCATGCCAGTCGTGCTAAAGCTGTAAATCTGCCGTGCGTCACGCAAGTCGCCCACCTTACAACGACCCATGGAGAGCCAGCTAAACGAAAGTACGCACCATGGCCCTACGAGAAGAGACGGTACAACTTCTTCTATCAGTTCTTCGACCACACAAGGAAACGTTTTGATGATAATACAAAGATCATTCTCATCGACGGAAACATCGCCGTGGGGAAATCGTGGTTTGGTGAGAAAGTTGCAAAGGAATTCGACATGAAATTCATCCCAGATGTGAGGGATGAGAAAGTATTCCTGAGAGGCAACGGCTTTGATGTGAGATCTCTGAACGAGCAGCTGCCGGCAAGAAGCGCTTTTTGTGACATGGAAACATTTTATATAGCCAGGCAGGCCCCCCAGCATTGCTGAAAACCTTTGGTCGTACACAGCTTTCAATGTACTATGATCATTTCCATTACTATGTTGGAGCTCTGGAACATCTCTTGAACACAGGTAAAATTAACCTCCCTACTGTGTTAACAGTGTGAAGTGACATGTTATGTGAATAAACTCTTTTGTGTGTGTGTGTGTGTGTGTGTGTGTGTGTCTCCACCTCCAATCCCCAACCAATGAGTACATTATTAATTTAATATTATGATTACTGTGTGATAAATGTATAATGTGTGTGTGTGTCTCCACCTCCAATCCCCAACCAATGAGTACATTATTAATTTAATATTATGATTACTGTGTGATAAATGTATAATGTGTGTGTGTGTGCGCGCACGTGCGTTTGTGAGTGTGTGTAAAGCCAAGCTCAAGACTGGTTTTTGCTTACACTAGTTACAGTGTTAATTTTCATCCATTTTGTCTGATAGCTGTAGACAATTAAAAATATTTCTCACTTTCTCACTCTCTCTCTCTGTCTTTCTTTCTCTCTCTCTCTCTCTCTCTCTCTGTGTCTCTCAGTCTCTCTCTCTCTCTCTCTCTCTCTCTCTCTCTCTCTCTCTCTCTCTCTCTCTCTCTCTCTTGCATGCTTGCTCAGAAGTCTTTCTGGTAGAAAGAAGCTGCCTGGACAGGAAGTATTTTGTGGACAGTGGGAGTTATTACTAGGATTAAGAAAAGGGGCTTCGTGAAAGGAGATGGTGACTGACAAAAATGACATCTAAAATTTTATGTTGCATTTCCTGTCTATGTTATTACCACCATTAAAGTTTACACATCATGTTAGAATTTTGATTCCTTGTTTTATTTTTTCATGTTTTTGAATTTAATTGTTTTAAAGGTTTTATCTGGAAAAGTAAAGATGAAAGATTTAAAATCAAACTTAGAACAAGAAAGATGATCTTTGTTTCATGTTTTGCTTAAAAACAAAAATTTTAAGCATTCTTTGTTTCTTGCTTCAGGCTGTAAAGTTCTGCTAACTGCTTTTTAGTTTTTTAGACTTATTTTATGGGCTCTATATATTTTCAGATTTATTTTTGGATTGAAAATGAAAGGGGTAAAGCATTTTTTGCCTCGTATTTTAGTTGTTAATGGTATCATACAGTTGATTTTTAGAGAAGTGTTCTTCAATAAATCTGAGGAATTTTTTTTTAGATTTTGTTTCGAGTGTGACATTTTAAGTTTAATGAAAAAAAAAAAGCATAGTATTTTGTAAAGATATTCTGTTTCAGTTATATAAACTTATGATTATATGCAGGGCAAGGGATTGTGATGGAGAGAAGTGTCTTCTCTCACATGGTTTTCCACAACGTCCTGCGCAGGATGGGTCACCTGTCTGCCAGTGGTATGTCACGTCGATGATTTACTGCCTGTCATGCTCACTTTAGTATTACCAATTTTTAAAAAGAATAATTAGAATGTTGGACAGACAACAGGTCCTGTTGTTTGGCGTACCTACTAATAATTTTTCTTTAATTTGTCTGTTTCCGCCTGCAGTCACCTCCCTTTGAAACTACCTTAAGTATTATGGTTGATTACTGATTTGGTTGCTTGTCCCAATTAATTTTGGTCAGATGCCAAGGCAGTCAATGTGTATAACCATGCCGTGTCCAATTATCTGTTTGAAGAGAAAGTGAAATGATTTCCCGCCTGTGTGGATGCAGTTGTTCACAGTATTTACTTTGGTAAGCACTTTGAAAGCAACTTCCATGCAAAGTGACTACTGCTGATAGTGAACTTGTTGACTGGGCAGTGTATGGTAGTTTTACTCATCTTGAAGGTGGACGGCAATGGTTACACACAAAGACAAAGAGACTTGTCACTGGCTGTGCATAGCAGCCGCAAATTTGTATAAACTCATAGCGTGTCCAGTCCGTATCAACTGATGAAGCCAGTGATTTCAGATATATTTTCAGTTTTCAAATCTAAATCTGAGGTATGAAATGTTGCTATGAAAAAGTATTCTGTTTTTTTCTGTAACTACATAACTCGCCAGCAAGAACTTACATATTATTGTGTGTGTGTGTGTGTGTGTGTGTGTGTGTGTGTGTGTGTGTGTGTGTGTGTGTGTGTGTGTTTCTCCAAATGAAGTACCTCAGAAGTAGAAAGAAAGAAAAATCCTAAACTTCCTGACATCTTGTCCCATCAGTTTTCAAAATAGCTGATGGATTATCCTTCAGCCAGGATGTGTTTCTAAGTTTTTGAATGTTCAGATGAAACAGTTTAGCACAAGGAACTATGTACAGTTTTGCACATCAGCCACCAATATTTCAGTTTGAAAACCCCATGATCAGGATAGAAGGGCCAGTCACCCAGAGACCTGTAGTTTTTAGGTTGATGTGAACAGGGTGTTTGGTTGGCCTTTGCCTTCTAGATCCAGTCAAAGAAACAACCAAGCATGGGAGTTGTCACCAGTGACAGCCTTCAGAGACAGATTAATTTGAAAAATGATTGAATGAAAGCCAAGTGCTGAGTACATTTTTGTGGAATGGGTGATGGTAAAGACTGGCTCAGTCCCCTAGGTGATGCAGCTGAAGCAGCCAAACGAAAGACAGTGTCTGTATTCGAGAAAAGTTGCTGTTTGTTAACAGGAAAAACTAGAAGAAAATTTTTAATTAATCTGAAAGTGATACATGATTAGAAATACAGCTAAGTGAGATTAATTAATATTGGTAGCAAACACACAAGGAAGTGCAGTATCAGTGTTTTGAATAGATTACGTGGGTTTAAGAAAGGTATAGAATTCAAGGGTTAAAAATTCCTGATATTTTCACACACACATTTAGGGTTAATGCTGTCAGAGATATTTAAGATAATTTTTGTTTCTGCTGGCAAAGATTTGAGTGTTTGGGGTACAAACCTTTTGCATGATGGATTTGTACATTGGTGTGTGCTATTGATGTGTGTTTCACTATGAATGTGAATGATGTGAAATACTTTTATTGCTTCCCACCCAGTTCTCCGCAGAATCAGGTGAAGGTGGTGGATCCCACATGGCACTGTACATTAGATTTCGGTGTTACCTCTATGGTTTTAATCCAGTCGCAAAGTGAGGCAACTGCTGGCGGAAATCTAAACAAATTTGAAAAACTATTTGTGAGGCTCCATCGAAAAACGTAGACAAATAAATCACAAGACAGTACGTGTTTCAATCTCTTAGGTCTTCTTCAGGCAAGATACACAATACTCAGGACAAGGGAAAATGAACAAACGATCACGTATCTTCATCCAATTTGGCACAAGATGGGCGTTGAATTCAGCGTTCATTTTTATTGTTCTGAGTGTTGTGTATCTTGCCTGAAGAAGACCTAAGAGGTTGAAACATGTTGTGTTTTGTCTTGTGATTCGTTTGTCTACGATATTCAGCGCAGCCTTTAAATGATTGCTCAAATCTTTTTTTTTGTAAGTTGCAGAATGATGTAGCCCTAATCTGTCTGTTTCAAGCTTTAAAGTACCTGAACTTTGTGTACGACACACGGTGTGCGAGATGTGGCGCCCTCACCTGATCATCTACCTGGACGCTCCCATCGACTTTGTGCGCAGCATGATCAACAAGCGCAATGTGGTAAGTGTGCTGTTCAGATCAACACATCTGTGCGCAACATGATCAACAAACGCAATGTGGTAAGTGTTCTGTTCAGATCAACACATTTGTGCAGACCATGATCAACAAGCGTAGTGTGGTAAGTGTGCTGTTCAGATCAACACATCTGTGCACAACATGATCAACAAGCACAATGTGGTGTAAATGTGCTGTTCAGATCAATGACTTGGACTTTGTGTGCACCATGATCAACAAGCGCAGTGTGGTAAGTGTGCTGTTCAGATCAACACATATGTGCACACAATGATCAACAAGTGCAGTGTGGCAAGTGTGTGTTCAGATCAACACATCCGTGCGCGCACCATGATCAACAAGTGCAGTGCGGCAAGTGTGCTGTTCAGATCAATTTGTTGGACACTGATTTTTACCCTGTTGGTGAGGTTTCTGGGCGTTCTTTCATTGGGAAACCAGAAAAATATTTGTATGTCAGTCCGCTGCAAGTTTTTGTATTTGTGTGTAAGCTGCAGTTTATAGTTCTTTGGAACTGAGAAAGTGTGTATATGCATTGGTGTGGTGTGTGTGTGTGTGTGTGTGTGTGTGTGTGTGTGTGTGTGTGTGTGTGTACATGCTTTTGTTTGACAAAATCAGATGTGTTCTTTGTTTTTGGGTGGAGAGAGAGAATGTCTGAATGTGTTGAAAATGTGCTCTGGCTAATGTTTATGAAGTACTTTAGATGTTGGTACATTCTTTAATTACTTTATAAAACAGGAACCAAATTTTTACCTATTGTTCAATTTGTTAAAGGGGATCCTCACCCATAAATAGCATGTTTGGGTTGTTCAAAAGTATGATCGAGCGTTTCGATGTTACTTTTCTTTCTGAAACTCACTTCTGTCCATGTTTCGGGTCGTCCAAGTAGCCAAATCGTGACTTGCCACGGAGATTGCCAAGCACAGTACGGAAAGAGACGAGAGTCGGGGATTCCGCAAGTGACATGTAAGTGCCAAGAGTACCATGAAGGAAAGACATGTCCCTAAAAGCTTTCGCTATGAGGACGTAAAACTCAACAATTTTCCGGTGATAATGGCAGATGCTCCCAGCTCTGAGTCAAGTTCCAACGAAGAGGACATCGAAAGGGAAATTTTCGCTGAAGTGTATGGAGTTCAGCTGTACCAGTTTGAACCTACAGCTCCGTGTACAGTACCACCTCCCTCGCCATCAGACACTGGTGTTTTCTTTCCAGGCAGTTCCACATTTTACAGGTTGACCATATTATGTACATGTACACACATACACATGACACAGATAGTACATGATATACACATGCACATACATACATCTGTTCACATACACACACACATTACCGTAGTATGTAAATAACTTTAAAATGATTATGTGATAAACCACATTTTCCTTCAGTTGTTTAGATTTAGATCTATCAGATAATGCCTTTTCCTTTGAACAGGAGTTTGTCAGCTACTGCATCATCACACTCATTCTCTTCCCTGCTGTAGAAATCTTTTTCAATAGCTGTTCACTTTCAGCCCTCCCCCACCCCACCCCCCCCCCACCCCCAAACCCCACCCCCCCCCCCACCCCCTTTTTTTTTTACATTCCTCATTTTCAATCTCACCCTCTCCACTTAAATTCTGAAGTTCCACAATGACAATTAGAATCTTACGGGTCTTTTGCAATATATTGCAGTCAAAGATTCTGGCTGCTATTTCAAGAACTGATGCGTGACGTGTGCCGTACATCAGATCTAAACTGCAGATCTAAGCTCATTATTCTCTTACTCACTAGGGCAGTTTATAGCATACAGACATACCACAGCTGCATATATCATAAAATGCACACTAAGTCACCATCCTGTATCCAAATACTGATAAATAATTCACTTACTAAAGCATATGGCTGTTGGGTGGAAACTTGAACTTGCAGGGGTGCCTGATGTTCAGCAATGTCCTGAAAAATAAAAACCAAACTATTATTCACTGGAGTCCAACAAGTTGTTACTTGTGCACGTGGACACTTTCTTGTTGATAAGAATCGTAACTTCAGTTTTGTTGGAAACAGTAACAGCAGGGAAAAAAAAAATCGGTCACAAACATGCAGCAGTTTCAGTGGCAGCAGGCAGTGTGACTGACTGACTGCCACTATGACAGTAACAATGCGTGTTTCAGTTTGATGCCAACACCCTCAACAAAACCAACAGCTATCTTTACAACCAACCATGCACTGAGAATGAAATGAAACACAAAAAGATCACCACCACCCATTCCCACCTTCGTTACGTCTCTGAGTTTGGCTCTCTTACTCCTGACAGAATCCATGTCACTGTTGCGTTTGTGGCTTGCACTTGCAGCTGGCGAATGAACAGAGAGTGCTTTAATACATTTTTTTCTGTTATAATAGTTGTCACAGCATCCTCTTTCAGCTGTCTTTGGACCCAAATTCCAGCTTCCACCTTTACCTTCCAGGTGTGTTGGTCTTGGAAACTGTGCTCTTCGAAGTGACGACCGAAAATGCCATGGTAAATGTCCCGAAGAACAAAATCTTTCCTCGTTGTGGTGACAAAAATTTATCCACAATCGTCTAAACTGACTTGAAGCACCTGGAAAAGCATGAACGCTTACTCTTTGCTTATTTCCTGATGAAATTCCGCAGACAGACGCAGCACACATTCGCCCCATCTCACTTCAGACAAACATGAAGAACAACTTGGCTTTTCGACGTCGTCAATCGGGGAAACCCCCCTTTTATCGAAATCAATGCTCTCGTTCCTGTTTCAGCCTCTCGCTTTCCCAATCGGCAGGAAATGCCGTTCTCACTGCAAGATGAGAGCACAGGCAGCTGATTCGGGGCTGGTTTTCGCAATACGACCAAATACCAAAACCGTGTATTTGGTCAGAATAGATTTGTAAAAATGGGTGAGAACCCCTTTAAGGCAGCCAACTTCATCACTTTATAGTGTGCACGTTTATAGTTGTGTAATCCATAAAATCTCTGTTCACCTTGCCGTCTGGAATAGGATACAAGCCCAGGACCTGGGGACAAGAGTTGTCACCATATTTGGCCACCAGACCAAGCAGGCCCCTGAATTAGCACAACAGTGAAGTCATGTACAACAAACATTAGCTCAGCCAGTGAAATACATTAATCAACCAATGAAACATATTAATCAAGGAAATTGTCACTAAGACTAGAGTCAGCTGTGAGCAGTTGACTGGAAGGAACATGATGTTGTGTGTGTGAAGGGCTGGGAGGCCAAGAGTCCCATCATCACCGATGAGTTCCTCACCACTATGGACAAAGTCTACAAAGAGAAGTACCTGCCTTACATGAGGTCAGTCTTCAGAAAGATGTCATCATTATTTTTTTTTTCCTTTCTTCATGTCACGTCTGCTTATCATCTCTCTCTCTCTCTCTCTCTCTCTCTCTCTCTCTCTCTCCCCCCTCTCCCTCTCTCCCCTCTCTCTCTCTCTCTCTCTCTCTCCTCTCTCTCTCTCTCTCTCTCTCTCTGTAAGTGGGTATGTGTGTGTTGTGTTTGTATTTTGTTAGCTTGTCTGTTGTTTGTTTTTGTAATGTTTTGCTTGTCCAGTGTATGTATCCATTGGCAGACATTGTGTACTTGTTCACATGATTACTGTTTGGACCAAATGGTGGCCTTTTTCAGTATGTTTTCTTGTTTGTGTGATAAAATGCAATAAAAAAAAAAGGCTTCAGATAGAGGTAACTACCTTACATGAGGTAGGTCTACAGAGAGAAATACCTGGCTTACATGAAGTACTATATGACATGAAGTATCTGCCTCACTTGTTCTGTTGGGGGTCTCCAGTATGGGCAAATTCATGGCGACTGATCATGGAGAGATGTTGAGGTGCCCTCCAGGGGGAGAAATCTCTCATGCTGGCTCCATGACTAGGCAAATACTACCATCATGAGGGGGTTTAGTAGGTGGTGTCCTGTGTGTGTTGGATCAGAACAGGCACCACAGAACATCACTTAAGTGATTCAGCAGCAGTGCAGTGTCTCCTCCGGTGGGTCACCCCATGATGACCTGACATAGACAGCCCCTGTGGATTACTGGTGTCTGGACTGAGGCGGGATGGGCGGGGCTGTGATGGAGTGGGTTCCAGAATATGCAGTGTGGGTGCCATGCCACTGCCGTGGGATGGAAAATCAGACAGCTAAAACCAAAAAATAGAAAAAAAAAAGGACATTTTGGTGGTTGTATGCCATAGACACTTACTTGTGGCATTGGTCAGTGTTCTTTAGATGTGTTTATTGTTTGCTTTTTTAAGAGATGAAAACTTAGTTGCACGAAATTGATATGATTTTAGTTTTAATTAAGAAAGAATAGTTTTACATAGGCTGTGGGTATGATATTTAGTTTTGATTTTGAAAGAGTAGTTTTACATACACATGCACATGCGCACACACACACATGCATACATGCATGTGTTTGCACAAACACACACAGACATGCACACACACACACACACACATGCACACACACACACACACACACACACACACACACACACACACACACGCAAGCACGCATGCACCAGAAACAGCAAAAACAGAGGGAGGGAAAGAAACATCTGTAAGACTGTACAAGTGATCACTGAAACTCTTTTCATTTCACAGCAAATACAGTGAGGTCATCACCTACGATATGACTGATCTTCCAGACTGGGAAATCGTAAGTGCTTATACTTTGTGGTCAACATAAATTTGATTGTAATGATTTGTCAGAGAGATTTTGTTGGTTATGTTAACCCATGATGTGCTGTACAGCATTTTGCTTTGAGCGTTCGGCATGCTGGAGAGAGGAGCCATTGTTTTGTTTTTTTTTTTTTTTTCATCATAGTTCAGAACTTTATGTATGAGTGTTGTTATTACTGATGGTTTATTTATTTGCAAGAACTGAATATCTCCCCTCCCCCACCTACATCCCCACCCACTCGGACTTCTGTTCAGCAACTGAATGAGTAAATAATCACCATTTAGACATGTTCAGATATAAATGATCAATACACATGACTGCCTGGAGAAGAGAACCGCCCATATTGAGTTAAAAGGATAAAATTAAAGTCATATCACTAAATGGCTTTAGGGGCAGTGAACTCTTTGAGATTCAGGGTTTCTAGGGCACAGTATTATGGAAAAGGAAACCAATGCCCCTCCTACTGTCGCATGCTGAATCAGACACCCATTTACTGCTGGGTACACAAAGGGTATTGATGCCATAGAAATCAACCCCAAGAGTAGTTCAAATTCAGGACTGTGGCTCTGCAGCCAAACGCTCAAACCATTTATCTACTGGACCCTCTAGTGCAGTGTGAGTGGGTTCAAATTATGGACCACAAGACTTCCAGAAACGGTGGAAGAGGGATTTTTCTTGTAGCTCTTCTTCAAGACAAATTGCAAATGAGACTTGGAATTTGGTTTGTTTTTTCACAGATTTTTGTTACCCACATAACTGTAAATGTTAAGTACAGTTTATTTAGCGATAATCAAAAACTAACTGTGATTAACTTTTGCTCGCGAAAAGATTGGTGGTGGTGTGTGTGTGTGTGTGTGTGTGTGTGTGTGTGTCTGTGTCTCTGTGTCTATGTTTTTTTTTTTTTTTTAAAGAAGCCTGTTTTGCTATTTGACCACTTAGCATTTCTTTAGCTCTGTCCTAGGGTTTCCTCAAATCCCACATAAAATGTGTAAGAAATTCTTGGTTTGGTAATTGTGAATTTTTTTTTTTTTTAACATTTCAATAAAGTTACCACTTTACAGGATTTCACTCAAAAAACCAGAATGTCAATCATTGTCATTACCTAGCCTGTGTTCCTTCTTCCAGACTCATGTCTTATTAAGGTGAACCATGTTTTAAACCAAAGCCAGTGTTTACATTTTGGTGAATCAGTCATTATAAAATGTGTGGAGAACAAAATAACTAGGGGAAAATTGTCCAGATGTATTTCAAGATAAAAGATCTTT
The DNA here is from genome assembly GCA_016801955.1 of Conus betulinus. Classification (NCBI taxonomy): domain Eukaryota; kingdom Metazoa; phylum Mollusca; class Gastropoda; order Neogastropoda; family Conidae; genus Conus; species Conus betulinus. The sequence continues at coordinate 438,018 of JADBJO010000155.1, forward strand.
GTTGAACAATAGATGCAAAAAAAAAAAAAAACCTTGAATTATTTGATAGTTGTTAAATGTGTAATTAATCCTTAATTAAAACAATAGCACATTGAAAATTTGCTTTATAATCTCTCTCGTATCCAATTTCAAAACATGAAAGATATGTTGCAAAGTAGTTGTGCTTATTTAACCTTGACAGGCTCTTCTGTTAGTGACAAGGCTGTGACCTTGATTGTGCCAGGCACTGAGCAGGTTAACCTTTCCCATATGTTGTAGGTCTGAAATGGGTGCATGTTGTTGTCTAGTGCTGTGAGCTGGGTGCATGTTGTTGTGTAGTGCTGTGAGCTGGGTGCATGTTGTGTAGTGCTGTGACCTGGGTGCATGTTGTGTAGTGCTGTGAGCTGGGTGCATGTTGTGTAGTGCTGTGAGCTGGGTGCATGTTGTGTAGTGCTGTGAGCTGGGTGCATGTTGTTGTGTAGTGCTGTGAGCTGGGTGCATGTTGTTGTGTAGTGCTGTGAGCTGGGTGCATGTTGTTGTGTAGTGCTGTGACCTGGGTGCATGTTGTGTAGTGCTGTGTAGTGCTGTGTAGTGCTGTGAGCTGGGTGCATGTTGTTGTGTAGTGCTGTGAGCTGGGTGCATGTTGTGTAGTGCTGTGAGCTGGGTGCATGCATGTTGTGTAGTGCTGTGACCTGGGTGCATGTTGTGTAGTGCTGTGAGCTGGGTGCATGTTGTGTAGTGCTGTGACCTGGGTGCATGTTGTGTAGTGCTGTGACCTGGGTGCATGTTGTGTAGTGCTGTGAGCTGGGTGCATGTTGTTGTGTAGTGCTGTGACCTGGGTGCATGTTGTGTAGTGCTGTGAGCTGGGTGCATGTTGTTGTGTAGTGCTGTGAGCTGGGTGCATGTTGTGTGTGTAGTGCTGTGAGCTGGGTGCATGTTGTTGTGTAGTGCTGTGAGCTGGGTGCATGTTTGGGTAGTGCTGTGATCTGGGTGCATGTTGTGTAGTGCTGTGAGCTGGGTGCATGTTGTTGTGTAGTGCTGTGAGCTGGGTGCATGGTTGCATGTTGTGTAGTGCTGTGAGTTCGGTGCATGTTGTGTAGTGCTGTGACCTGGGTGCATGTTGTTGTGTAGTGCTGTGACCTGGGTGCATGTTTGTGTAGTGCTGTGCTGGGTGAGCTGTGTGCAGTGCTGTTGTGTGGGTGCATGTTGTGTGCTGTGAGCTGGGTGCATGTTTGTGTAGTGCTGTGAGCTGGGTGCATGTTGTGTGTGTAGTGCTGTGACCTGGGTGCATGTTGTTGTGTAGTGCTGTGACCTGGGTGCATTGTTGTGTAGTGCTGTGAGCTGGGTGCATGTTGTTGGGTAGTGCTGTGAGCTGGGTGCATGTTGTGTAGTGCTGTGACCTGGGTGCATGTTGTTGTGTAGTGCTGTGAGCTGGGTGCATGTTGTGTAGTGCTGTGAGCTGGGTGCATGTTGTGTAGTGTGTGAGCTGGGCATGTTGTGTAGTGCTGGGTGCATGTTGTGTAGTGCTGTGACCTGGGTGCATGTTGTGTAGTGCTGTGAGCTGGGTGCATGTTGTTGTGTAGTGCTGTGACCTGGGTGCATGTTGTTGTGTAGTGCTGTGACCTGGGTGCATGTTGTTGGGTAGTGCTGTGACCTGGCTTCATGTTGTGTGTGCAGAGCTGGGTGTTGTGAGTGCTGGAGAGTTGTGGACCTGTGGACACCCATGTTGTGTAGTCGACAATGAACCAAGTTCAAGGACTGGCAGTCACACTTTGAGGATGACTTCAACCTGGGTGCATGAAGTAAGCGGCTGTGTGAGAGGGTGCATGGTGTGTAGGGGGGAGAACATGGTTCACCTGGAAAGGTGTCGTACAGAGTGCTGTGAGCTGGGTGTATTTAAGTCAGTTTCAGACTACTGAATGTTGTTTATGTAATTGGAATCAAGCAGAAATGTTGCTCTTTTAGATGTGGATATTGAAAAAAAAAAAAAAAAAAAAAAAAATGATGAAGGTGCATGTTGTTGTGTAGTGCAGAAGTGAAAGTTACAGAATGATAATGAAGGGAGACAACCCATTCAGTGCATGTCTGCCTCAGGCAAACAGCCCCTGTAGTCTCTGGTGCTTCCTTAGAAAAAACTGGTCAGGACACAGACAGTGGGGCAAAGCGCTCCATTGTGATTCTGTTTTGTTGACAGATTGCTGTGAACTGGGTTTGGTTTGATGTTGGGGGATAGTGTAATCAAAGGGTAGTGTTACCACATAGGGAAGGGGCTAAAGTTTGTTATCAAACTTGTTTGCACTGTCCGGACAGTGATTAATCCTTTCACCGCCAGACATTCTATTTTGCATAAATCTCCATCGCCAGCCATTTTTCCTAAAAAGCTCTTATTGTATACCAGCATATGTGAAACGCGGATATCTCTGGAACTAAAAACAACCAATTCTCATGCTATTTTTTGTAAAATGGAGGAGATACACTGTACTTTTTATTATATGTAACATGTTAGTAATGGTAAGTCAACAACAATTTCAATTTTTTAGTGATTTCAAGTGCAAAAAAATGCATGCAAATGCAAAAAAAAAGAATGTTATGTTTCTTCTAAGCGTAAAAAATAAAGAAAGAATGCCAACAAACTCTCAACAATGGAGGGAAAAATACTCCACTCACAACTGAAGACCAGAAAGTATGGTATTTCCAACAGAAAAGTGCATGAAACAGCCACAAATACAACTACTCCAATAGCAGGGAGCACACACACACACACACACACACACACACACACACACACACACACACACACACACACACACACACAAACACATTCTTATGCCTAACTGGTACACATGTAAGAAAGAAAAAAGGGAACACACACACACACACACACACACACACACACACACACACACACACACACACACACACACACACACTTTCACTCTCAACAGTAATATATATATATTTTTTTTTATGAACACAAAGTCATTCATGTGCCTGTTGGTCTCTGAACCCTTGTCCAGTGATTCAGTTGATCTATATAATCAGCTGTACACCCACTCGAAAGACCTCTGTGATACTCGCCTCTCACGTGCAGTTTGGCCACACGCCCCCTTCAACCTCGACAGCGAGAATGGGCCCACAGCGTGTGTGTGAAGTTCGTTGCCTAAAGTCTTAGTTGGCTCCCTCACATAGAGTTAGTGAACAGTCAGTCAGTGCTGGCTGGCTCAACGCAAAAAAACACTGGGGCACACGCGGTAGGGTAGTAAGTGGGCGTCTTATCTCAGCCTCTCATAACAAGTTTCCAACGCTTCACGTTGGAATAATTCGGTCAAGCCCCTCACTATCGTTCTTTACTCGTGGCTGTCTGGGTCTTCTTCATCTGTATTAGGAACAACCAACTGTCTATTCAATATTCCCAGCACTTGATCTGTGGTAAATGTACGGCAAGGTCGAGTACGTAAAGTGCTTGGTGGTGACGTCATAGTGAATGGAAAAACAATCGGAATAAAGTCAGTCATAAAACACTGAACTGAATAGTGTTCTGACAAAGCAAATGGCTGTGAGCATGGGCCAGACCATCCCCCAACTATGACGTTTATTGCTGGCTTTTTATCTCATGAACTAGGATCATGAGAGTATCGGGAGTTAGGTCACCCTACTTTTGTCGCCAAAAGGCGCCCTTGGCGATCTGCCAAGTCGTCGCCCAAAAAGCGCCCATGGCGACAACCCAGGGTTAAGATGACTCAAAAAGCCCACCACACACACACACACACTGGTCAGGACACACACACACACACACACACACACACACACACCACACATACGCACACACAATTTATATTGCCATTGCAGTCAATTGGCAGCCATTGTAACACACACTTGTTGAGCTGTTTTGACTGTGAATAAGATGGGTACGAAAGCTGAAATCATGCAGATAATTTACACACACACAAATGCGCGCGCACACACACACACACACACACACACACACACACACACACACACACACACAAAATAAGATAGAAGCTCATAGAAAGAATAATCTATCAGAAAGGCTGGCAGACTCCTACTTCAGCTCATTGGGTCTAGGGCCTACTGGCATCATGACTTCTTTTCTGCTGCTGACCCTGACTTGTGGAGTCTCTGCATTGCCTGTCAATTCAAAGCATTCTGGCGTTACAGGTAACATCAAAATTCATCTGCAACAAGTTGAAATGAATTCGTTATGAAAGGGAACTCCCACATTATGAAAGTAAAACCCATTGCCAGTGGTGTGAGTTCCAAGAAGGTGGCTGGCTTCAGGCTGCAGATGGGCAAAGTCACCTGAGCTACCAAGCCTGCAGCAAGTTCCAGATTGGTGGAAAAGAAATGGCAGGACAAAATCCCAGATACAGAGGTGCTCGACCTAGCAGACCTGCCAAGCATCCACACCATCCTGATGCTGACTTAGCTTTCTAGATGGGCAGGTCATGTAGCTGGCATGCCAGGTTAGCTATCCAAGAGACTCTTCTACAGTGAGCTACAACAAGGAAAGCGTCCCATGGAGGTCAGAAGAAACGCTTCAAAGGCACTCTCAAAACATCATAAAAAAAAGCATTTAACATCAACCCTGACACATGGGAAGACACTGCTATGGATTGAGCTAGCTGGCGCTTATCAATCCACAAATGATTTCAACTTATGTGAAGAAAGGATGACAGCTGCAGCTCAACAAAAGAGACAGGCAAGGAAAGCCCATGCCACCAATCAATGGCAGGTTTCCCACATTGCCTCTCCAAGCTGTCACCACACATTCTTGCACGCATTGGCTTGATCCGTATCCACAAATCATCTCATCTCCCCTTAAGATGACCGACAGCGTTTTCTCGTTGACATGAATGGATAAACAAACATCTGTGGTGGGAGCCTGTGAGACAGCCTATTGCAACATTCATTTGGGATGCTGTCCTGTGGGAGCCTGTGAGACATAGCCTGTTGCAACATTCATTTGGGATGCTGTCCTGTGGGAGCCTGTGAGATGGTCTATTGGAACATTCATTTGGGATGCTGTCCTGTGGGAGCCTGTGAGACATAGCCTATTGCAACATTCATTTGGGATGCTGTCCTGTGGGAGCCTGTGAGACATAGCCTGTTGCAACATTCATTTGGGATGCTGTCCTGTGGGAGCCTGTGAGACATAGCCTGTTGCAACATTCATTTGGGATGCTGTCCTGTGGGAGCCTGTGAGACATAGCCTGTTGCAACATTCATTTGGGATGCTGTCCTGTGGGAGCCTGTGAGACATAGCCTGTTGCAACATTCATTGGGATGCTGTCCTGTGGAGCCTGTGAGACATAGCCTGTTGCAACATTCATTTGGGATGCTGTCCTGTGGGAGCCTGTGAGACATAGCCTGTTGCAACATTCATTTGGGATGCTGTCCTGTGGGAGCCTGTGAGACATAGCCTATTTGCAACATTCATTTGGGATGCTGTCCTGTGGGAGCCTGTGAGACAGCCTGTTGCAACATTCATTTGGGATGCTGTCCTGTGTGGGAGCCTGTGAGACAGCCTGTTGCAACATTCATTTGGGATGCTGTCCTGTGGGAGCCTGTGAGACAGCCTGTTGCAACATTCATTTGGGATGCTGTCCTTTTTTGAGTGGAGGAGAAGGTGGTGATGAAAGGTGAAAGCATCCTGAAAGAATTTTTGTCATTGATGCAAGTTTCTGATCTAGAAGCTTATAACAAACCAGTATTCATGGACTTTTTTTAGTCTGATTGATTATATACGTCTTCTGTTTTGGAAATTGGAGTCAGTGGCATTATCGTTGACTTGTTTAGATATTACTAGAGGAAGATGTGTGTAATGTCTTTATCCAGTTCCTGCTATAAAAGAAAGCAGAAAGGAAGGAGGAAGGGTGAACAGAGAAAAGAAACAGCTGTTAAAAAGAAATGACAAAAAAAGCAACTGTAGGCACTCAAACACGAAGACTCACATACATTGTGCACCGACAGACTCATACAGAAAAAAGCTTTTTATTTTTTTAAGTATATGTTTAACTACTTCACACATTTCTTACACATACTTAAAGATGTGATGGTCTCCAAGATTTGATTAATCACTGTTTTTCATTTTTTGAATGCTTTTGAAATTGTATGTGGATATTGGTTGTTATTGTGCTGTGTTTTTGTTGATAATTGTCCTGTATCATTTTCATCATGACTTGTTAATAGTTCATGCCTTCAGACAATTGTAGTTGTTCTGGGTTGAGGTGTGATATGTGGAGACATTGAAAACGTATTTGTTTGCTTTCTTTTCTTTTTGAACATGTGTTAGTGATGATCATTTTTTCGTGTTGGTTTTGTGTGACAGTTTTTTTTTCTATACTTGTATTGATCCTTCTTGTGTGTTACCATTGTGTGTTGTTTGTCCTTTATCAGGTGTAGCATTGATTGCTGTCATTGTTGTGTGTGTACATACATTGCTGTGGATTGTGTATTGTTTGTCCTGTGTCAGGTGTAGCATTGATTGCTGTCGTAGTTGTGTGTACATATTACTGCTGTCGATTGTGTGTTATTTGTCCTGTGTCAGGTGTAGCATTGATTGCTGTCGTTGTTGTGTGTATATACATTGCTGTGGATTGTGTGTTGGGTTCAGCATGCCAAGAAGTGGCAGATCGACAACTTGTTCAGCATGGCCCAGCCTTGGGATGTTCCAGAGCTGATGATCCATCCTGATGACACTGATGTCATCTACAAGATTGTCACGCAGGTCAGTATGGAACCAATCTGGATTACACCAGTCAGTGTGGAACCGATCCAGATTTTTTTTTTTTTTTTTCCAAACCACTGGCACAGATACTGACATACATACAAGTTGTCCATTCTGCATGTCTGTTTGCTCACATGACTTTTTTTGTGTGTGTGAATGTTTTGATGAGTTGTTTGCGATTTTCTTTAAAGTGGGGAAGATCAGAGGAATGGAACAGCTGAAACAGCGTCTGCAGTCTGGTCTTTATGAAAGATTGCAAATTGATGTCAACAGTTTTCACAATGGTGTTAAAATTGCATCGCTATTGATGTCAACAGTTTCCACAATGATGTTAAAATGGCTTGCTGTTGATATCAACAGTTTTCACAATGATGTTTAAATTGCCTTGCTATTGATGTCAACAGTTTTTTCACAAAGATGTTTAAAAATTGCTATTGATGTCAACTGTTTTCACAAAGATGTTGAAATTGCCTTGCTTTGATGTCAACAGCTTTCACGATGTTAAGATTGCCTTGCTATTGATGTCAACAGCTTTCACAATAATGTTAATATTGCCTTGCTATTGATGATGTCAACAGTTTTCACAATGATGTTAAGATTGCCTTGCTGTCGATGTCAACAGTTTTCACAGTGATGTTAAGATTGCCTTGCTATTGATGTCAGCAGTTTTCACATGATGTTAAAATTGCCCTGCTATTGATGTCAACAGTTTTCACAATGATGTTAGAATTGTCTCGCAAACAAAAGGGCATAAATGGCTTAAGCAGCACCATCTCCATGAAAGACCAGACATGAGTACAAACACAGTTCAATATCATGTTCAAATTTCACCACTACCCCAAACCGAAGGACTTCAAATGGATATTGAGCTGTCCCATCATTATGAACGATCAAAACATGTGTTTAAATCACATGCACAGTGAGGATTAAAACTGCCTGGCAATCCGAAGGACAGAAATGGCTTGTACGGTCCAGACATAGATGTAAACAGTATTAACCATGATGTTACAATTGTCTGGCAAAGGGAATGGTTGATATACCTCAGGCAGTCCCATCTAGGAAGAGAGAGAGAGAATGTTGCTTATGCCCAGCCGACCGCAAAAGGCCATATCAGGGCTGTCACAGTGTTGAAGTAATTCTCGAGTCATTCAAAAAACAAACGAACAAAAAAAAATCATTCACACAACACATTAAAATACACCTAAAAACACACAGGAAAATTGGTTAAAAATCTGTCTTCCATAAAATTTTTGGTCATGTGAAAAATGGTGATCTCTTTCTGGAATTCAGTGATCATATCAGGTGGGACATCTCTGAATAAGGTGTTTATGGAGTCCGCTGTAAATTGTACATGTCTCACATCATGCAAATCCCAATACTCTAAAAGAACATGGTTCACTTTGAGTGGTACATGACATGGAATGCACCACAGAGCCTCTTACCTTTTGAAAGATAAGAACGGGTGTAAAAGAAGTGGCCTGTGTACAATGGCACAAGACTGTTCTTTTTTGTTTCAAAGATCAGACATTGATATGAACATTTTCTCTGACAATCGAACAACCTCGCGAACTACTCATGCAGTCCTCTTTCTCTGTGAGACATCAAACATTGATACAACATTGTGGATGATGATCAGACAGCATAGTCCACCCAGTGGCTTAAAGTGACATGACTTGCCATGCTGCCATTATCAAAGATCAGACATTCACACACAAAACATTGGCCTTGATTTGCTGCCATGGTTTGAAATTACACCGGTTGGCCTAGCTGCTTCTTCTCACTGCCTTTTACGTATGTCCATGACAGAACATCTCATATGGGACTGTGTTGTGTGAGTGGTTGTGAGTCAACCTGTTGGTCGCTCTCTACCGAGCAGAGCAAGATGAATATTATGTTGAGTGTATTTGTATGAGAAGGCCTAGCTGTTTTTATACATACATGTTTAACATGAACTTGAATTCTGCAGAGAGAAAGGAGAGAGAGAGAAGAGAGAGAGAGAGAGGGAGAGAGAAAGAACAGATAGATAAACAGATTGAAAGAAGAGAGAGACATGTCAATAGATAGACAGATATATGCCTAGTTGCTGTAATACATATACATTTAAAATGAGCTTGGGTACTGCAGAGAAAAAGAGAGAGAGAAAGAAACAATAGAAAGTTAAATAGATAGATAGAAAGGTAGAGAAAAAAAAAGAGAGAGAGATGTAGACAGACGGACAGATATTTTCATCTGTATAGCTGTGCAGCAGATTAGGATGTAGTGAGGGATAGATGTAGATATTTGGATAGATAAACATTCAGGACAGTCTAAGGTGGTTACCTGATTCATGAACAAGTTTGGTGAATCATGGCTGTTACAATCATTAGCATGCAGCAACGGCATACAGTTATCACCTCATTCACATGCAGGTTAGGTGATTCAGTGTAACAGATTATTAGTATGCAGCCACATTGTAATAAAATCATTAGCATGCAGCAACAGCACACACGATGACCTTGTTCATGAGCAGGTCAGGTGATTCAGTTTAATAGATTAGTATACAGCTACATCCTACTGTGTCTGCTTCATTCACAAGCGAGAGAAATGAATCAGAGGCAACACTAGCCAGTAGTTGTGGCCACGGCTAGTCCACCTCACTCTGGAGCAAGTCAGGTGATCCAGTGCAATGTCCCTCAAGCAGGATGGAAGATGAGCACACCTTTGTGTCTGTGTACAGTACGGCTTACTCTGAGTTACCCAGAGGAAAGAGGATGGGTGCCAAGATGACAACTGTAGAGGGGGGAGTAGGATGCACAGGGACTGATCATCTACCTTTTTGTATACTTTTTATATTGTTGTAGTTGGGGTCATCTACCTTTTATATACTTTTCATATTGTTGTTGTTGTTGGGATCATCTACTTTTTATATACTTTTTGTATTGTTGTTGTTGGGATCATCTACTTTTTATATACTTTTTATATTGTTGTTGTTGTTGGGATCATCTACTTTTTATACTTTCTGTATTGTTGTTGGGATCCTCTACTTTTTATATACTTTTTTATATTGTTGTTGTTATTGGATCATCTACTTTTTATATACTTTCTGTATTGTTGTTGGGATCCTCTACTTTTTATATACTTTCTGTATGTTGTTGTTGGGATCATCTACTTTTTATATACTTTCTGTATTGTTGTTGTTGGGATCATCTACTTTTTATATACTTTCTGTATTGTTGTTGTTGGGATCATCTACTTTTTATATAATATCTGTATTGTTGTTGTTGGGATCATCTGGTTTTCATATACATTTTGTATTGTTGTTCTTCTAAGATTTTTTTTTCCCTGAAAAGAAAGAAGATGAAAGAGGGAGGGGAGACAAACAAAAAAAAAAAAAAAACAGTTAAAGAGAATAATTAAATTAGCATAACTGCTTTTAAAAAATTTTTCATACAGCCAGCCCTTTGGATGGGGAGCGAGTGGAGGGTGGGGGAGGTGCTTTTCGTACAATGCTGTGTGTGACATTGAACCTGTATGTTGATGTGTTGCAGCACCCAGAGGTGAAGTACCGGTCTGGCTACAACCCGGAGACGACCAGTGTTGCATTCAAGTGGTGATGAGGTTGCGCTGCATCGTTTCCAGTGTGTGTGTGTTGGTCATAGATTGCCATTCAGGCCACGTCTCTTCGCCACGTGTGATATTCGATGAGTGAGAGGGGAAAAAATTCTTGTAGGGTGGGATGATGTCGTAAGTCAGAAGCTGAACTCAGATCAGAACGTCAAAGGTTGATCTGCGGTTGGACACAGGCTTTGTGACGTTCACTTTAATTCCGCTGGTAGATATGAGGGTACTGGTATCAACCAGTAAATCTGCATCTTGTCAGTGGTGGCTTGTATGAGAAAAAAAAACTGTACTCCCAAAAGAACTGCTGTATAGATTTTATGTAAGTTGCACTGGTTCCTGTATCAAGTTCTGAAAGAAAGTCTCCTGTTTATATGCTTTTAGAGCTGGCATTCTGTGTCAGCATTCAGAAAAGCTGCAAAGAAAAAGGGCAGGGTTTTTTTTTTTGTTTTTTTTTAATTTCAATCCTCCTAAATTTCAATGGTCATGTTTGTTTCAGTCGTCTGATGTCACCAACATCGATGATGTGAATCTTGAAATAAATGGATGTAGAAGAGATGATGTGATGGGAGTGTCTGTGCTGTGAATGGATGGTGTAGACACTGGTCTTTTCTGATGACAGCACTCCTGTAAACTACATCAGTGCATGAAATGCAATGAAAGCAGACCCCTGTAAACTACATCAATGTGTGAAATGCAATGAAAGCAGACCCCCCGTAAACTATATCAGTGTATGAAAAACAATGAAAGCAGACCCCTTTAAACTACATCAGTGCATGAAATGCAATGAAAGCAGACCCCTGTAAACAACATCAGTGTGTGAAATGCAATGAAAGCAGACCCCTGTAAGCTAAATGCAATGAAAGCAGACCCCTTTAAGCTGCATGAAATGTGAAATGACCCCTGTAAACAACATCAGTGTGTGAAATGCAATGAAAGCAGACCCTGTAAGCTACATCAGTGCATGAAATGCAATGAAAGCAGACCCCTGTACACTATATCAGTGCATGAAATGCAATGAAAGCATACCCTTGTACACTACATCAGTGCGTGAAATGCAATGAAAGCAGACCTCTCTACACTACATCAGTACACGAAATGCAATGAAAGCAGACCTCTCTACCCTACATCAGTACACGAAATGCAATGAAAGCAGACCTCTATATACTACATCAGTACATTAAATGCCATGAAAGCAACCCCTGTAAACTATATCAGTGCGTGAATGCAATGAAAGCATACCCTTGTAATCTACATCAGTGCGTGAAATGCAGTGAAAGCAGCACGACATCAGACCTCTGTAAACGACATCAGTACATGACATCGGTACATGAAATGCAGTGAAAGCATACCTCTGTAAACGACATCGGTACATGAAATGCAGTGAAAGCATACCTCTGTAAACGACATCAGTACATGAAATGCAGTGAAAGCATACCTCTGTAAATGACATCAGTAATGAAATGCAGTGAAAGCATACCTCTGTAATGAAAACGACATCAGTACATGAAATGCAGTGAAAGCAGACCTCTGTAAACGACATCAGTACATGAAATGCAGTGAAAGCAGACCTCTGTAAATGACATCAGTACATGAAATGCAGTGAAAGCAGACCTCTGTAAACGACATCAGTACATGAAATGCAGTGAAAGCAGACCTCTGTAAATGACATCAGTACATGAAATGCAGTGAAAGCATACCTCTGTAAATGACATCGGTACATGAAATGCATGAAATGCAATGAAAAAAGCAGACCCCTGTAATCTACATCAGTGTATGAAATGCAATGAAAGCAGACCCCTGTAAACTACATCAGTGTATGAAATGCAATGAAAGCAGATCTCTGTAAACTACATCAGTGTATGAAAGACAATGAAAGCAGACCCTGTAAACTATATCAGCCGTGAAATTTCATGAAAGAAAATCTCTGTAAACTATTAGGCTTCCCCCACCGTACGATTTTGCCGTAATTTTCACGGAACCCCCAAAATTCCCGTTCCCCCCCCCCCACCCCCCTCCCTTTGAAAATTCTGCGAAAAACATCAAAAACAGAAAATTGTTAAACACGAAAAAAAGTTTCGTCTGCTACTGTTTCGTTAAGAGCAGTAAGAAGACATTTCCCAGCGTGCCTTGTGTCTTTTAGCTTGTCAAAGATGACAATAAAGCGGTCTTGGTCGCCAATGGCCGTCTCGTCCCAAATCTTCAAAAGTCGCTAAAGTATTGTGATTATGAAGATTATGGTGTTTTTTTCAGATTACAGGCTTTTGTCTAAGATATTACAGGTACACGAATTTGAAGTAAACAGGTCTGTCAGTGCATGAAATGCAACGAAAGCAGACCTCTGTAAATTACATCAGTGCATGAAATGCAATGAAAGCAAACCTCTGTACCTTACATCAGTGTATGAAATGCAATAAGAGTAGACCCCTGTAAACATCAGTGCATATGAAACAGATGCAATGCGTAAAATGCAATGAAAGCAGACCTCTGCAAACTACATCAGTGCATGAAATGCAGTGCGTGACCCTTGCAAATACATCAGTGCACGAAATGCAATGAAAGCAGACTTCTGTAAAACTCAGAGCGTGAAATGCATGAAATGACTTCTGTAAATACATCAGTAAATGATTAAACGAGAGCCCCTGTAAACACTATACATAAGTAGTAAATGACAGCAATGGCTTCAACTCTGATCCATACTGAATGAGCACCAACATCTTACAGCAAACGCTGATATATCAGCGTTGACAGCTTTTGTTTCTCTCTCTCTGAGCATGGGTGCTTGTGAGTGTGTGTGTGTGTGCATGCATGTGTGTGCATGTGCATGCTTGTGTTGGGGGGGGGGGGGTGCGTGTGTTCACAGGGTTGGTTTCTAATCCTGTTGTTGTTCTTTTTTCTTTGCTTCGCATCTGTTCAAAGAGACGAGCTATCGTGTTCCTGGTCTATTGGAACAAGAAGGGTAAACTCAAAAACAACACGACACCAACATGCCCCCTTTAGACGTTTATTCAGAAATATCCACACTTACAATAACTCCAAAGCAAAAAAAAAAAAAGAAAGGAAAGCACGTGCATGACATCCACACGTGGGGTGGGGAGGGGGGGGGGGGGGGGGGGGGAAGTGAGCCAGGTCCACAAGCATTTCAGGCGTTAGTCACCTGGATCCCCGGTCCTCAGCATACCTGTAAATGAGCGGATCCTTGTGCACCGCGCCTGCAGACATAGGTACCGGGGATGGCAGCAGTGCCAGTGGCTGCAACCAGGCCACGGGTTGTGGTCTTGAAGAAAATGTCCGACATGTCAGTAGGTACTTTATGGTACTGTTAAACTTTTCCACCAGAAAACCACCAACAGCAAGTACCTGGGTTGAGTTCGGTTGTGTAATCTTTGTTATTGCAACAGAATATTTAGTGTAAATTTTGGGCGTGTTAAGTTACGTATAACTTTGTTATTGCCACAGAATTTCTGTGTGAATTTTGGGCATGTTTAGTGACGTATAACTTTGTCATTGAAACAGAATTCTCTGTGTACATTTTGGTCATGTTGGGTTACGTATAACGTTGTCATAGCCACAGAGTTCTGTGTGAATTTTGGGCATGTTAAGTTACGTGTAACTCTGTCATTGCCACAGAATTCTCTGTGTGCATTTTTGGGCGTTTCTGTCATGTATGAAAGGGGTGTTGGGGGGGGGGGGGGGGGAGCTGAATGTGGGGGTGGATCGCCTTGGTTCTAATCTTCCGAATTTTCTGTGCCTATACTTGGGTTTTTCTACTGATTTTTTTTCTCCACTGACGTTTTGTTTGTTTTCTTTGATTAATTCCTCTTTTTCTTCTCCTTCTCCTTCTTCTTTCGTTGTTGTTGTTCTAATGTGCACTAAGTGAACACTGTGTATACGAACCTCATTTGGCTCATCATGTCATTCAAAACACTTCTTTTCAGATCTCCACAGAAAGGTCTGGCAAAAAGTGGGCATGGGACCCGGGGGAGGCAGCGAGGGGGGGGGGGGGGGGGGGGGGGGGGGGGGATTGCGGAGCAGATAGGGCGAAGAGAAGCAGGAAGGATCCAAAATGGGATCCGCGTCCTTTGAGAGATGCAAAACGGGGTCTTGGGGTCTTCCCACGCCTGGAGCAGCCTGCTATCCACCGGATTAATGTGTAACTAACAACGCAATCCCTGTGGGCAGAACGTTCAATACATCGTTCAAGCAAGTCGTCACCCATAGCAAGGTATGCACGCCACAATCATTGACAAAGTCCAATGTTGGAGGTCGTATGAAAACCCAACTCGTGCGTAATCCAACTCTT
>JADBJO010000155.1:457644-487644 GCA_016801955.1 Conus betulinus
GTTTAAATCGTAAAACTGTATGTCGCATTTGTTGATTTCAAAAAGGCTTTGATTCTGTTAATAGAAACTATATTGTGGCCCACCTTGCTTAAAAATGGTATTCATGAAAGCTCTATAAATATTGTAGTATGTATGACTGTGTAAAGGCACGAGTGCAAACTGGTGCTGCTATATAACAGATTATATTAACTGTACTTCTGGTGTGAAAAACGGGGCGATGTTTGTAGCCCAGTTTTATTCTTGTTATTCATAAATGACTTAACACAGGAAGTTATACACATTCCGGAAGGGATGGTGCACATTTTATGAATGAACTTTGAAGATTTTCATTCTACTCTTAGCTGATGACGTGGTCTTGGTCTCAGAGACAATAATTGGATTACAAACTCAATTAAACACCTTGCAAAGAGCTAATGCCACATTACAACTAAAAGTTACAGCAAAAAGCAACATAATTGTATTTAGAAAGGGCGGGATATCTTGTAGCAAGAGAAAGATGGACATACAACGGATCTATAATGCCTGTTGTTAATGCGTATAAATACTTGGGTATATACTTCTCCACATGCTTGAGTTTCGTCTTTGCCTGCAAAGATTTAGTCAGTAAAGCAAAAAAACATATTGCTGTGCATACTAAAGAAATTATCATTATTCCATACCAATTCTCTTACCTCTTTTTGAAGCTATTTGATTATCAAGTTCAGCCGATGGTGCAATATGGAGCTGAAATTTGGGGCCTGGATGCTGCTGTTGCACATTGTGAAAAAAATCCATCTGTTTGCTCTAAAGAAATTTCTTGGGATATCGTTGCAGACATCAAATGATTTGGTATATGGTAAAACAGCTAGATATCCAGTTCACGTGATTTGCGTTGTAAACTGTATTCGATATTGCTTAAAAAATATGACAGATGCAAGATCGCAGGTTACCACGCAAAGTGAATAGAATGCTGTTAGAATTGAGCAATAGAGTTAAGAAAAACTGGGTAACAAATGTTAGAATGAAACTGTGTGAATACGGATTCGGTTTTGTGTGGGTTCAACCAAGGTGTTGGTGATATGAATGCTTTTATGAAGGTGTTCCAAGAAAGATTGATTGATTGCATTCGGCAAAATTTTCCTTGTATTCTATGAGGACAAATAAAATAAAATATCGTGTATTGTGTAAATTGGAACGCCTACCTACAAAACAGTGAGAGATGTAAAAATTATACAGAACGTATTGTCATTTACGCTGTTTACCAGTTATATTATTACCACTTTATATGTCAATGAAAATAGACAAGCATTTCAAACAGATTATGACTATATTTCGATTCGGTGTGTCTGATATTGTTAGTCATTACTTTCGCTACAGACAGCTATGCGAAAGAAATCTGACCTGTCCATTGTGTCAAAATGCAAAAGAGGACGAACTTTATTTCGTGCTGGCTTGCCCAATGTTAAGAGATCTTCGAGAACAATTCATTCCGCTAAAGTATTTTTACTATACTTGTCTGTTCAAGTTAACATTGTTAATGTCAACACCAAATGAAATCACCGTTAAAAGTTAGCTATTTATTTATTCATATAAGGAATTTAAAAGGATAAGTGTTTATACAACATGAAAAGACCAATATTATGTGCGACTTAAAATGTATATCCGCTTTCTAACGGGCTATGGATTTTACGAATAAAACATTTGAGTCTTGAGTCTCTCTCTCTCTCTCTCTCTCTCTCTCTCTCTCTCTCTCTCTCTCTCTCTCTATCTATGTATGCATCACATTAGGTGGGGTGGGGTGCATTTCCTCTGTTTAATTACAGATATAGCATCTACTTTCTAAATAATAACCTCTCTTTGGGGTAGATTCCATACTCACTGCATGAATTACAATGCACGTATTTGTGATTAATCGACAGAAGAGCCGAAAATAAAGGCAAAATGCTCTACTAGGGACCGCTGCAAGGATACGGTTCTGCTGTTAGCATAGGGGCCCCACACTTTTTAACCTGCGTGTTACTGAGCCATTGGAGAGAGAGAGAGGGAGGGGGGGGGGGGCACACACTTGTTTAACCTGTGTGTTATTGAGCCATTGGAGAGGGAGGGGGGGACCCCACACTTGTTTAACCTGTGTGTTATTGAGCCATTGGAGAGAGAGAGAGGGAGGGGGGCCACACTTGTTTAACCTGTGTGTTATTGAGCCATTGGAGGGGGGGGGGGGGACCCCACACTTGTTTAACCTGTGTGTTATTGAGCCATTGGAGGGGGGGGGGGGACCCCACACTTGTTTAACCTGTGTGTTATTGAGCCATTGGAGGGGGGGGGGGGACCCCACACTTGTTTAACCTGTGTGTTATTGAGCCATTGGAGGGGGGGGGGGGGGCGGACCCCACACGTGTTTAACCTGTGTGTTGAGCCATTGGGAGGGGGGGGGAAGGGGGGACACACTTGTTTAACCTGTGTGTTATTGAGCCATTGGGGGGGGGGGGGGAGGGGACCCCACACTTGTTTACCTGTGTGTGTATTGAGCTATGAAGTGAGGGGGGGGGGGGGGGGGGGGGGGGGGGCACACGTGTTTAACCTGTGTGTTATTAAGCCATTAGAGCGAGGGGGGAGGGGGCACACTTGTTTAACCTGCGGGTTATTGAGCGATTGGAGCGAGTGGAGTGAGGGGGAGCACACTTGTTTCGCTTGTGTGTTATTGAGCGATTGGAGCGGAGGGGGCGGGGGGGGGGGAGGGAGGACACACGTGTTTAACCTGCGTGTGTTGTTGAGCGATTGGAGCGAGTGGAGCGAGGGGGGGGGGGGGGGGGGCACACCTGTTTAGCCTGTGTACTATTGAGCGATTGGGGAGGGGAGGGGGTCCACACTTGTTTAACCTGCGAGTTGTTGAGCGATTGGAGCGAGGGGGAGGGGCCCCAACAAGGATGTGGGAATCGCTGCTAGTGAAAGCTATTCTCAGGATTTTGACCTGTTCCGTTTAGTCTTAACACAGAGCAAGTCAAACGCCTGACAATGTTTAAACAGTTCTTACTGGGTGCCGTGGTGTGTGTGTGTGTGTGTGTGTGTGTGTGTGTGTGTGTGTGTGTGTGTGTGTGTGTGTGTGTGTGTGACAGACAGACAGACAGACAGACAGAGAGTCAGAGACGGACAGAGACACAGAAAGAGGGACTGACAGACAGAGAGACAGACGGACAGACTGAGACAGACAGAGAGAGGCAGACAGACAGACACAGACACAGACACAGACAGACAGACAGACAGACAGGAGAGTTTTTATCCTCAGGGTCACAGATAAGCAAGAAGATGTTTTTTCTTTTATTCATTTGGCGCTCGTCCCTTCAGGTATAAGGATTGGCCTACTTATGCACAACACTGTATAAACTAATAATAACAAGAACAGTGATATAGAACACAGTATAAATCTGATAATAACAAGAACTGTGATATAGAACACAGTATAAAACTGATAATAACAAGAAAAGTGATGATTCATGTTGGCATTAAAGAAAACAAACACACACTAAAAGCGTTTGTCTCTCTCTCTCTCTCTCTCTCTCTCTCTCTCTCACACACACACACACACACACACACACACACACACACACACACACACACACACACACACACATACACACAGACAGAGAGACAGACACAGAGAGAGAGAGAGAGAGAAGTACAATGGCCGGTTCCCATCAAGGATCAAGCTATTTTGGAGGCCGGGTCTGCTCCGAACGGTCTAGAATCTGCCCTTGAAAGACTTTCACCGAAGACAGGATCCTTCAATTCAAATAATTCACCAACTGAGTGAACAGTAGGTCAGATAACACCAACAGACGACAGTGAACAAACTAAAAAGAAGATTTACTCTTTCGCCGAACGAAAAAGACGAACAAATTACCAGACAAAACACGACGCGTTTCGACCTCTTAGGTCTTCTTCAGGCAAGACTAACAAACAGCATTCAAGACGATGAAAACGATGAAGGAACAATCACCGCTCCTCAGTTTGGGCGCGAAATTTATGTGGAATGAAAACGAGGCTGCTGGTCTTCGAGACGAGGGAATCTACAATGACGGACGATTTGCATTATCATTACAAAGTAAAGGGAAAAGTGGAGAGTATAAATAATAACTTCAAAATGTTGATGGAGAGAAGATAAATGTTTTCGTTTAAGACAGAGAGAAAATCGCTTCTGCTTGCTGTCGTCTTTTTTTGTTTGTTTGTTTGTTTGTTTGTTTTGTTTTGTTTTTTGTTAAGTGCGTCTTAAAACAGAAATGTCAACGAACTGACCGATAGTCTCCGCGATTTTTCAGACTCCGAATTGAACGGTGTTGGGAGGCAGTTGCAGTAAGTAGTGTGACGCCTTTGGCAAGGTCGGTCTGCCTGCGCGCGCTAGGTCTAAAACACAAGTTGGGTAACTTGGTCACGTTTCGAGAAGTTGGACAACAGTGTTGCCGGTCCTGAGCAAACTGAGAGAACCTTTCTCTCGGTGTCACCGACAACGCCATCAACGCCTATGACGTCGGCCTTTGATTTCACACACACACACACACACACACACACACACACACACACACACACACACACAACACTGAAAATCCTCAGCTCATTTTGCAACTGTTCTTAACTTTCAAGAGGTGAGGGGGGGGGGGGGGGGGGTTAAGGGAAGTAACTGGGAAAAGGCAAGGGCAGGATGAACTTTACGACAGAATTTGTCTTGTCCACGCGAAGATCTCGTGGAAGTGGGATTAGGTGGGATGAGGTGAGACAAGGGTTAGGTAGGGGAGGGGGCGGAGGGTGGGGGGAGCAAGGGGAAGGGGAGGAGAAGAGATGGGGCGGGGGGGGGGGGTTAGTGTCGGGAGTCAGTTTGCGACGACTAAAGGAAATGTAGAATCTCTCTCTCTCTCTCTCTCTCTCTCTCTCTCTCTCTCTCTCTCTCTCTCTCTCTCTCTCTCTGTGTGTGTGTGTGTGTGTGTGTGTGTGTGTGTGTGTGTGTGGTGTTGTGTGTGTGCAGACAAGCTCTCCCAAAGATTAGTGTGACATTTGGCACAGAGAAATCTGTTGTAATCATAAAATTCTGCTATACACCACATAAAGCCAGACATTCTTGTTGTTGTCAATGCTGCTGCTGAGAAATCTGTTGTGATGATAAAATTCTATTACACACCACATAAACTCCACCTGTCCAAGCCCGGATAAAGGAGGAGGGTTGGGCGTGGGGTTAGCATCCCCATCCCGTGAAAACCAACTTGTTACAGAAACGCCAACAGCAGACCAAGGAACTTCTACCCTGGGAGAGGAAGGGTCCTCCTCAAGAGGACGTATGACGCTGTGTAGTGAAAGCTGTGAGTCAACGGAAGCCACAAAGCCGACCCCCCTTCTATCGACTAGGACCATCAAAGTCGGAACATGGAATGTAAGGACCATGTGTGAGACGGGAAAAACATCACAAGTAGCGGCAGAAATGAAAAGCTACCACCTCACACTGATTGGAATCAGGGAGACCTGTTGGATACAGTCAGGACAAAGAGACTGCTCAGCGGAGAGATGTTGCTGTATTCCGGACATGAAGAAGACAACGCTCCACACACAGAAGGTGTAGCACTCATGCTGTCTGGACCTGCTCAGCAAGCTCTGATAGCATGGGAAGCACACGGACCAAGAATCATTGCAGCATCCTTCAGAACTAAGAAGAAGAAGATAAAAATGAATGTCATCCAGTGCTATGCTCCAACCAATGACAGCGATGAAGAAGCAAAAGACCGCTTCTACGACAGACTGCAGGACGTCATAGCCAAGTACCCAGAGAGAGACGTCAACATCCTCATGGGCGATTTCAATGCCAAAATCAGACAAGACAACACCGGGTATGAGGAAGTGATGGGAAGACACGGACTGGGAGAGATAAACGAGAATGGCGAGAGATTTGCAGACTTCTGTGCGATGAACAATCTGGTCATTGGTGGCAGCATTTTCCCGCACAGAAGAGTACACAAGGCCACCTGGGTATCACCAGATCTAGCGACGGAAAATCAAACTGACCACATCTGTATGGCCAAGAATTCAGATCCCTACAGGATGTAAGCGTGAGAAGAGGAGCATACGTTGCATCTGACCACCACCTACTGGTCGCCAGGCTGAAGCTGAAACTGAAGAACTGGATGAAACCAACTACAAAGAGGCAGAAGTACAACCTCAGCCTACTGAAAGACCCAACGACTACAGAATATTTCAAGCTGTCCCTCACCAACAAATACCAAGTGCTACAAGAACTACTTGAGGAAGAGGCTGATCTGGAGGCGCACTGGCAAAAAGTGAAGAGACACTCACATCAACCTGTCAGGAAGTAGTGGGCCCCAGGAGACACCAACAGAAGGAATGGATATCAGCAGACACACTGCGCAAAATACAGGAGAGAAGAAAGCAGTAAAGAAGCCGACAAGGCAGCAGTAAACAACAGCCGAACAAGGGCAGCAAAGGCCAAAGCACAAGAAGACTTCACAAAAAGCCAAGAGAGAAGTGAAGAATAGTGCAAGAGCAGATGAGCGGAAGTATGTTGACAGCCTGGCAGAAGAAGCGGAGGAAGCAGCAGCCAGTAACAACATGAAGCAGCTGTACGACACCACCACAAGAAACTATCAGGGAAGTACAGCAGACCCGAGCGACCAATCAAGGACAAGGTAGGAAACACTGTCCAGGGAACAGAGCAACAACTGAACAGATGGGCAGAGCACTTTGAAGAGCTTCTGAACAGACCCGTCCCTCCAAATCCCCCTGACATCGATCCAGCCGACAGAGACCTAGACATCAACTGTGGGCAACCAACGCGAGAGGAGATCAGGAAAGCCATCAAGCTACTGAGGAACGGCAAGGCGGCAGGACCAGACAACATCCCTGCAGAAGCACTCAAGGTAGACCTGGAAACAACCGTAGAGATGCTCTACCCTCTTTTCGTGAAGATTTGGGAAGAAGAAGAGGTACCAGCAGACTGGAAGGAGGGCTACCTCATCAAGCTACCCAAGAAAGGAGACAGCAACTGTGCAAACTACAGAGGAATAACGCTTCTGTCAGTGCCAGGAAAGGTCTTCAACAGGATCCTTCTCGAGAGAATGAAATGTGCAGTTGACCCCCTCCTCCGAGACCAGCAGGCCGGCTTCTGCCAGAACAGATCATCTATCGACCAGATTTCCACCTTGCGCTTCATCGTTGAGCAGTCTTATGAATGGAACTCATCGCTGTACATCAACTTCGTCGACTATGAGAAGGCGTTTGACAGCGTTGACCGCGAAACCCTCTGGAAACTGCTACGCCATTATGGAGTGCCAACTAAGCTGGTCACCTTGATGAAGAACTCCTACGAAGGAATGACTTGCCGGGTGGTCCATGGTGGACAGCTCACAGACAGCTTCGGAGTGAGGACTGGAGTCAGACAAGGCTGCCTCCTGTCGCCCTTTTCTTTTCCTCCTGGTGATCGACTGGACCATGAAGAGGTCAACAGCACACAGAAGAAATGGAATCCAGTGGACACTATGGGACCAGCTTGATGACTTGGACTTCGCTGACGACCTAGCCCTGCTTTCCCACAGCCACCAACAGATGCAGGACAAGACAACAGAGCTGGAAGCCACCTCTTCACGAGTTGGTCTCAAGGTCCATGAGGGCAAGATCAAGATCCTCAAGATCAACACGAAAAGTGAGGACCCAGTCACAATGCATGGAAGCGAGCTGGAAGAAGTGGAGGCCTTTACATATCTGGGCAGCATCATTGACAAGCAGGGTGGTACAGATGCAGACGTCAAAGCGAGAATCGGCAAGGCGAGGGCAGCATACTTGCAGATGAAGAACATATGGAGCTCCAAGGTGGTATCGACTCCACGAAGATCAGGCTGTTCAACTCGACTCAAGTCAGTGCTACTGTATGGAGGCCGAGGCATGAAGTACAACAAAGACCACCACCAAAAAGTGCAGACTTCATCAACAGCTGCCTGAGAAGAATCCTCCAGATCCACTAGCCCAACACCATCAGCAACTCAGACATGTGGCAGTGTACCAACCAACTGCCAACCGAAGATGAGATCCGGCGCAGAAGATGGGGATGGATTGGGCACACCCTGAGGAAGCCAGCCAGTAACATCACCAGACAGGCGTTATCATGGGAGCCCCCAGGGAAAACGAAAAAGAGGACGGCCAAGAAACACCTGCGACGGGACCTGGAGGCAGACAGCAAGACGATGGGACACACCTGGAAACAACTAGAGAGGGCAGCCCAGGACCGAGGACTCTGGTGGACTGTTGTCGGCGGCCTATGCTACGGGAGGAGCGACGGGCAAAACTGAAGTGAACACACCACATAAAGCCGGTCATCCTTGTTGTCAATGCAACTGCTGTCCTTGTGTCTCACTGTGCCTCATGGAAAATATAAGACTTCCTGAAATGTAGGCGAAATACAGTACAACTTTACACACACACACAACACACACACACACACACACACACACTCTCTCTCTCTCTCTCTCTCTCTCTCTCTCTCTCTCTCTCTCTCTCTCTCTCTCTCTCTCTCTCTCACACACACACACACACACACACACACACACACACACACACACACACACACACATGCGCGCATGCACACACTCACATACGCACACACGCGCATGCGCACATACACTCACACACACACACACGCGCGCGCGCGCGCACGCGCGACACACACACACACACACACACACACACATTCATGCACGCACGCACGCACACACGCACGCACACATGTACACGCACACTCGCACACTCGCACACACACACACACACACACACACACACACACACACACACACACAAACGCGCGCGCGCGCGCGCGCGCCCAAAGTACGGCACTGCTTCACGTGGTGGTGACGTCATTAAAAAAAAAGATTCAGATAGATAAATATTCAGTTTTTTTTTTCAGGTCTCGTTGATTTATGTTTTGTTTGTTTTTAGTTTAGTTTTGTTTTGTTTTAAATTTTAGAAGAATTTGTGTATTTTATACAAGTAAGCCCGCCAAACAACAAGAACAAACAAATCACTAGACAAAACACGATGCGTTTCGACTCTCAGGTCTTCTTCAGGCAAAATAAACACCATTCAGGACAATGAAAACAAACAACTAGCGATCACTCATCTTCTCAAATTTGGAGGAAGATGGGCCTGAAGAAGACCTAAAAGATCGAAACGCGTCGTCTTTTGTCTTGCAATTTGTCTGTCCCTGTTGCTCAGCGGACTTACTAATGATTCTTTCGAATTTTGGATGGAATTGTCAGTGATTCCGCAAGACAATATGGACAAACAGATTACAAGACAAAACATGACGCGTTTCGACCTCTTAGGTCTTCTTCAGGCAAAACAAACAACATTCGGGACAATGAACACGAAGAACGAGCAATCACTGATCTTTTCATTATTGGCGCCAGATGAGTGTTGATTAAAATGAGACCATTGGTCAGGGACCATGGGAGTTAAAGTAATAATGATGACAATAATAATAATGATAACAATAGTAATGATAGTAATGAGAGTGATGATGATGACAATATTTGAATAAGAAAGGGACGCTGGCTACACACAGAATGGGTGAAAGGAGAGGGGTTAAAGGATAGTGGAACAGCATGGTTTTTTTGTTTTTGTTTTTGTTTTTTTTTTCTCTTTGAGAGAGAGAGAGAGAGAGAGAGAGAGAGAGAGAGAGAGAGAGAGAGAGAGAGAGAGAGAGTAAAAGTATTACTTAAAGGTGTGATGATGATAGTGATGATAGCAGGCCTCATAACAGATTACATTAGCATAATGATTAGTCGCAAGAAATGGAAATGATCAATGAATAAAGAGCAACAAAAACTGTTGGGTGGTAATCATAATGACAGTATTTATATGTTGGTACTACTACTAATAATAATAATAGAAAGAAATGGAAGTGATCAGTGAAATTGTCAGTGAAAGTGTCTTGAAATTTGTCGCCATCGTCATTGTCATATGCTGGCCTGCCCGTGCTGTCACAAGCGGAAAGCCTCCTCCTAATCTGCTGTTGAGAGCTCTGCTGCCGTCGTCGCCTGAGTTTCCTCTCAATCTGCCGTTGGGAGCTTGGCCGTCGCCGTCTCCGCCTCCGTACTACATGCACACCGTCTGTGGGACCTGAGTTTCCATACACATATAGCCGGGGAGGGAGGGGAGGGGGTCGGTGGCACAGTGGCGTGGGACAATAGTCATGGATGACGGGGAGGGGGGGGGGGGGGGGGGGGGGGGGGGGGGGTGGCAGAGTGGCGTGGGACAATACTTATGGATGACGGGGAGGGAGGGGGGGAGGGGGTCGGTGGCACAGTGGCGTGAGACGATACTTATGGATGACGAGGGGGGGGGGGGGGGGAGGGGGGCGTGGCACAGTGGCGTGGAACAGTATTTATGGATGACGAGGGGGGGGGGGGTGCAGGTGCACAATAGCGTGGGACAATACTTATGGATGACGAGGGGGAGGGGGGGGGTGGCAGAGTGGCGTGGGACAATACTGGATGGACGAGGGGGGGGGGGGGGGGGGGGGGGGGGCGGTGGCACAGTGGCGTGGGACAATACTTATGGATGACGGGGGGGAGGGGGGGGGGGCGGTGCACAGTGGCGTGGAATATATTCATGGATGATGAGGGGGGGGGGGGGGGGGGGGATGGCGGTGGCACAGTGGCGTGGGACAATACTTATGGATGACGAGGGTGGGGGGGGGGGGGGGAGCGGTGGCACAGTGGCGTGGGACAATACTTATGGATGACGAGGGGGGGGGGGGGCGGTGGCACAGTGGCGTGGGACAATACTCATGGATGACGGATGAGGGGGCACAACAATCCGGGACGGCGTACAGTGAGGGCAGGGCCTTATAGTAGGGCAGGTTGCATTGCATTGTCTGTGACTTGCCTGGTGGGTCCAAGTCTAGAGCTCCCTTCTTCTTCTTCTTCTTCCTCTGCATCTTCTCTCAACATCTTCAACATCTTCTTCAGGGGGGGGGGGGGGCATCTTCTTCAACATCTTCTTCAGCACACATCTTCTTGGCATCTTCTTCAACATCTTCTTCAACATCTTCTTCAACATCTCGCTCAACATCTCGCTCAACATCTTCTTCAGCATCTTCTTCAACATCTTCAACATCGTCTTCACATCTTCTTCAACATCTTCTTCAGCATCTTCTTCAACATCTCGCTCAGCATCTTCTTCAACATCTTCTTCAACATCTTCTTCAGCATCTTCTTCAACATCTCGCTCAGCATCTTCTTCAACATCTTCTTCAACATCTTCACTTTCAACATCTTCTTCAACATCTCGCTCAGCATCTTCTTCAGCATCTTCTTCAACATCTCGCTCAACATCTTCTTCAGCATCTTCTTCAACATCTTCAACATCTTCTTCAACATCTTCTTCTTATCTTCTTCAGCATCTTCTTCAACATCTTCTTCACATCTTCTTCAGCATCTTCTTCAACATCTCGCTCAACATCTTCTTCAGCATCTTCTTCAGCATCTTCTTCAACATCTTCTTCAGCATCTTCTTCAACATCTTCTTCAGCATCTTCTTCAACATCTTCTTCAATCTTCTTCAGCATCTTCTTCAGCATCTTCTTTCACATCTTCTTCAGCATCTTCTTCAACATCTTCTTCAACATCTTCTTCAGCATCTCGCTTAGCATCTTCTTCAGCATCTTCTTCAACATCTTCTTCAGCATCTTCTTCAACATCTTCTTCAGCATCTTCTTCAGCATCTTCTTCAGCATCTTCTTCAACATCTTCTTCAGCATCTTTTTCAACATCTTCTTCAGCATCTTCTTCAGCATCTTCTTCAACATCTTCTTCAGCATCTTCTTCAGCATCTTCTTCAACATCTCGCTCAACATCTTCTTCAACATCTTCTTCAGCATCTTCTTCAGCATCTTCTTCAGCTCAACATCTTCTTCAGCATCTTCTTCAACATCTTCTTCAGCATCTTCTTCAGCATCTTCTTCAACATCTTCTTCAGCATCTTCTTCAAGCATCTTCTTCAGCATCTTCTTCAGCATCTTCTTCAGCATCTCTTCAGCATCTCGCTCAACATCTTCTTCAGCATCTTCTTCACATCTTTTTCAACATCTTCTTTCAACATCTTCTTCAACATCTTCTTCAGCATCTCGCTCAACATCTTCTTCAGCATCTTCTTCAACATCTTCTTCAACATCTTCTTCAGCATCTTCTTCAACATCTCGCTCAACATCTTCTTCAACATCTCGCTCAACATCTTCTTCAGCATCTTCTTCAGCATCTTCTTCAACATCTCGCTCAACATCTTCTTCAGCATCTTCTTCAACATCTTCTTCAACATCTTCTTCAGCATCTTCTTCTTCTTCTTCTTCTTCTTCAACCCCGCTCAACAGGGGACGGGGCCGCTACACCTTGCCCCCGGTGTACGCTTCATTGATTCGGTCACGTGACCTGGGTATGTCCCATGGTCGCGTGATCTGAATCGAGTTCACTCAGTCAGCAACAGCATTGCTGAAGAAGATGGCCGGATGGCTGTCGAAAGCTACGAGTGAGTACCGCATTTTTTTTTTGTTGTTGTTGTTGGAAGACTTGGTCTAAATCTAGGTAGCAATATCTTCTTCTTCTTCTTCTTCTTCTTCTTCTACCGTTTTGTTTGGTAGGTTGGGTTTAGTTGGTTGGTTGGTTGGTTTAGCTGTTGTTGTTTTTTTTTGGACTTCAAAATCATATTTTTCCCACTCCGACCTCAGTCCTGGTTTTTATTTCTTCCCCTCCCTCTCTGCCTTTTTTTCTTCCCCTACCCCCCCCCCCCCCCCCCCCCCCCCCCCCCGGCCCCCCGCCCCATATGTCATCTACAAAACACAACAACAACAACAACAACAACAACAACAACAAAAACCGCAGCCAACGAAAATAATCAAACAAATCAATGAGCTTGCACCTTTGAAGAGTCCTCTCTCTCTGAACACAAAATCATCAATATCCTTTGCTTAAGTAAAGCGGAGGAGGGAAGGGGGGATTTTTTTTAAAGCTTTGTTACATGCAGTCGTCTAGTTCGCGGGGGGGGGGGGGGGGGGGGGGTTTTAGCTATTTGTGTGTATGTGTGTGTGTGTGTGTGTGTGTGTGTGTGTGTGCACGCACGCGCGCGCGTGTGCGTACGTGTGTATGTGTGTGTGTATGTATGTATGATATACATTAAGTTGTGTGATGCGGTTTTAAAATGGGTTTAACGGTGGAATATTATCACGACTATCGCCACATCCCCGCAAAATGAATAAATACAAGGTAAATAAACAAACAAATAAGTATAAAAATAAATGAATAGAATTTTTTTTTAATTTTAGAATTTGAAATACATATCACATATCGGTGAAAAATCGTAAGGTTGTAATATTTACCACCCGTCCAGCTTTCCCTCTTATGTTGAAACGTACACGGCTTTTGTTGTTGATGTTTGATCTCGGGATGTTTGCTTAAAAATTCCTACAATATCTTTATGTTTGAGCTCAATGTCATGTTCGTTTTCGGCAGACGTTAGGTTTATTTGTTATAATCAAGAAACTCTGGTCAGTACCACAGGTCTATTGCTCAAATGTCACGCGTTTTACAGACCGTTGTCAGTCAGTATTATGAAATTCGCTAGTCGCTTTGACCCCGTGATTTACGTCACACACTGGGGGCTGGGAAATCGTGGGGTTCGATTCCTTGTCAGAGGCATGTGTGTGTTCGTGGGTTCCGGCAGGCTGCGAGTGCCAGAGCTAGGCGTGCTGAAAACCACATCGTCGACCTTCATCCGTGTAACTGGTGCGTCCACGAGAGTGTGGGTCAAATTTTCCCGCATAAAGTTACAGGTGTCTGCACCTCCTGGGTCTGTTTGATTCTGGGTTATGTCATGAAATTAAGCAAAGAGTACAGCCCTGTCATGTAGTCACAGAGAAGAGAAGAATGGAGCTCCGTGACATCATCACCCTCAACCGAACTGATCATCATTAAACAAAACAAAATCTCAAATTTCATTATCCTCCATCAACTGTTCGTGTGGTAGGTAAGGAAGATAAGAGAGCAAACAAATAAACAAGCAAAGTCTCATCAAACAAACAAACAAACAAAGTCTCATCAAACAAACAAACAAAAAGTCTCATCAGACAAAAACACAGTCTCATCAAACAAACAAACAAACAAAGTCTCATCAAACAAAGTCTCATCAAACAAAGTCTCATCAAATCAAAAAACAAAGTCTCATCAAACAAAGTCTCATCAAACAAAGTCTCATCAAACAAACAAAGTCTCATCAAACAAACAAAACAAAGTCTCATCAAACAAACAAAGTCTCATCAAACAGTCTCATCAAAGTCTCATCAAACAAAGTCTCAAATTTCTTTTTTCCTTCATGCACTGTTTTGGTTGCTAGGCACGGCAGAGAAGACACCAACAAAACAAACAAACAAACAAGCTAGCAAACAAAAGTCTCACATTCCTTTTCCTTCATGCACTGCTCAAGATGTAGACACGAAACAGAAGACAGCAGCAAACAAACAAATAAATGAATAAAGTCTCGACTTTGCTTTCCTTCGTGCACGGCTCAAAAGGCAGGCACGACAAACAAATATCTTGATCTGACGGAGTGTGACGCCAACCCCGTGTTGAACGAGGCGGGGCTGCTCGTATTGAGAGACGCCTCAACAGCATATTCAAAGAGCTGTGCATTCTGTCATCTGACAATCTCCTTTTCAGATCTCTCCAACCTCTGCCTGAGAGAAATCAACTGCACTCAAAACTGACTTTACCAGGGGATGGGCCGAGGGTGGGGGGGGGGGGGGCGGAGGAGGGTGTGTATGAATAGATATAGGGAAGGGGAAGAAAAAGAAGTGTGTGTGTGTGTGTGTGTGTGTGTTCGTTCGTGTGGAGCCATTACATAAGCTGATTTCAGTAATCTCTCTGCCGATTGGTGGCAATTAAAAGTGGTTTTTATTGGCTCCCCATAGTTTGCGGACAACTCGTTTTCTGCACCTTTTTCACTAAACCCACTTTCCAAACGGAGTGACTGAGGGCGGAAAATGAAGCAAAATGTTGAAAGAGAAGGGGCTAGTTACCACCAAGGACGTAGACAAAGTACAGGACAAGACACAGTGCATTTCGACCTCTTGGGTCTTCTTCAGACAAAAATATATAACATTTAGGACAGTGAAAACGAAGAATGAAGAATCACTTATCTTCTCGGTCGTGCGCCGAATATGAGAAGATCAGTGGTTTCTCGTTCTTCGTTTTCACTGTCCTAAAAAAAATGTTATTTGATTTTGCCTGAAGTAGACCCAAGACGTCGAAATGCATTGTGTCTTGTCCTGTACTTTCTTTGTCTACGTCCTTGGCGGAAACCAACCCCCTCTCTTTCTAAATTTCACTAAACCTAGTTCCCCCTCCCCCCTCCTCCATCACCCACCCACCCATCCGCATCTTTTCGGCCCGGGAGAAAAGACGTCACCAGTCCCTACCCCGCCCTTTCTTCCACGCTCGTGTTTTGGCCAATGGCGGCTGAGTTGTCCTGGCGTGAACGACTCTGGAAATAAATGCCCACTCTCCGCGTCAGCAACAGTCTGTGGCATGTTCGCTGTCCTTCGTGCCAGCTAAAAAAAACGACGTTTTGTGTTGGTTTGACTTTGTAAGACCAGTGGACGGCCTTCCTTCATGCACTGCTCAAGATGTAGACACGAAACAGAAGACAGCAGCAAACAAACAAATAAATGAATAAAGTCTCGACTTTGCTTTCCTTCGTGCACGGCTCAAAAGGCAGGCACGACAAACAAATATCTTGATCTGACGGAGTGTGACGCCAACCCCGTGTTGAACGAGGCGGGGCTGCTCGTATTGAGAGACGCCTCAACAGCATATTCAAAGAGCTGTGCATTCTGTCATCTGACAATCTCCTTTTCAGATCTCTCCAACCTCTGCCTGAGAGAATCAACTGCGCTCAAAACTGACTTTACCAGGGGATGGGCCGAGGGTGGGGGTTGGGGGGGGCGGGAGGAGGGTGTTTATGAATAGATATAGGGAAGGGGAAGAAAAAGAGTGTGTGTGTGTGTGTGTGTGTGTGTGTGTGTGTGTGTGTGTGTGTTCGTTCGTGTGGAGCCATTACATAAGCTGATTTCAGTAATCTCTCTGCCGATTGGTGGCAATTAAAAGTGGTTTTTATCGGCTCCCCATAGTTTGCGGACAACTCGTTTTCTGCACCTTTTTCACTAAACCCACTTTCCAAACGGAGTGACTGAGGGCGGAAAATGAAGCAAAATGTTGAAAGAGAAGGGGCTAGTTACCACCAAGGACGTAGACAAAGTACAGGACAAGACACAGTGCATTTCGACCTCTTGGGTCTTCTTCAGACAAAAATATATAACATTTAGGACAGTGAAAACGAAGAATGAAGAATCACTTATCTTCTCGGTCGTGCGCCGAATATGAGAAGATCAGTGGTTTCTCGTTCTTCGTTTTCACTGTCCTAAAAAAATGTTATTTGATTTTGCCTGAAGTAGACCCAAGACGTCGAAATGCATTGTGTCTTGTCCTGTACTTCTTTGTCTACGTCCTTGGCGGAAACTAACCCCCTCTCTTTCTAAATTTCACTAAACCTAGTTCCCCCGCCCCCCTCCTCCTCCATCACCCACCCACCCATCCCCATCTTTTCGGCCCGGGGGAGAAAAGACGTCACCAGTCCCTACCCCGCCCTTTCTTCCACGCTCGTGTTTTGGCCAATGGCGGCTGAGTTGTCCTGGCGTGTGAACGACTCTGGAAATAAATGCCCACTCTCCGCGTCAGCAACAGTCTGTGGCATGTTCGCTGTCCTTCGTGCCAGCTAAAAAACGACGTTTTTGTGTTGGTTTGACTTTGTAAGACCAGTGGACGGGACAGGGACATAGCACTCGCTCACACGTCCTCCTTGCTGAACGTTCGTCCGCCGTCAAAATAGTAGTAGGAGGGGGCTAAGTGAGGGGGTGAAGGAGGGTCCACGCACCTTCCCAGTGCTTGGCCCATCTCTCTCTCTCTCGCTCGCTCGCTCGCTCTCTCTCTTTCTGACCACACTAGAACTTAGCCAGGTCATCGGCTGCTGATGTGTCACATTAAGTCACGAGTTTCTTAACGGACAACACTCGTGAATACGTGTGATGCATCTTCCCCCACTGAGAGGCAGCTCTTTTTTCTTTTCGGTTTTCTTTCTTTTTTTTTAATTTTCTCCTCAGGTCTTCATTTTGAGTACTGGGACAGTCCGTTTCTTTCGCTGGCGCAAGGAAAAAATATACGAGGACCCGAGCTGTGATTAGTCGATAGATTAAAATAAGATATGTGAGAACAACAAACAATATTTGATTCTCATTTTTTTTTTTTTTTTTTCTCTCTCTCTTTTTGTGAACTACTTTTGTATTTAAATTAACATGGTAGAGGAGTGAGCAGTTGCTTTGGGTGTGTGTGTGTGGGGGGGGGGGGGGGGTTCCTTTCTTTCTTGTAAGACCTACGTCTGTTGGGAAGAACTCGCTCTCGTCCAGTGGTTGAACCTGTGACAAGTTGGGCGATTCCAGGACCGGCCTTCCTTCAAAGCCATCCATTGACTTCCAAGACAAAAAAAACAAATATGAATGGCAGACAGGTGACTCTCTCTCTCTCTCTCTCTCTCTCTCTCTCTCTCTCTCTGATCTAAAAAAAAAAACAGGTTAGCATGTCGGTATTTGCTATTTGTTTTGACTTTGATTACTTTAC
Source organism: Conus betulinus (assembly GCA_016801955.1). Classification (NCBI taxonomy): domain Eukaryota; kingdom Metazoa; phylum Mollusca; class Gastropoda; order Neogastropoda; family Conidae; genus Conus; species Conus betulinus. Next base: position 475,389 of record JADBJO010000155.1, read on the forward strand.
TTTGTTCGTTATTGTATATAGCACTTGTGAAGTCATTCTCCTTCAAATTGAATCCCCCCCCCCCTCTCTCTCTCTCTCTCTCTCTCTCTCTCTCTCTCTCTCTCTCTCTCTCTCCCTAATAATAAACCATGGATAACGAAGCCACTGAAAACAGTGTTAAATGAAAAGAAAATTGCCTTTCAAACAGAAAACAAAATGGAACGTAAGAAAGTCCAAATAAAACTGAGAAAGGAAATACGCTCAGCCCAAACAAAGTACAAAGAGAAGGCTGAATTGCAGTTTCAGTGCGGTATTATGCGAAATGCATGGCAAAGATCTAAAACAATTAACTGGTCAAACCAAATCCCATCATCACTGTGCCTTATCAAAAGAACAGCAACAACAATTCTCTAATGAACTCAACGAATTTTACTGTCGTTTTGATGCTCATGATTTCACCGATGCATTGGGAGTGATAAAAGAGGAAATCAAAGCAAAGATAGAAGATGAGATCATTATAGAAGATACAACAATACTTTCAATGTTTAAAAGACTAAATATCCAAAAGGCGCCTGGACCAGACAATATTAGTAGTGTATTACTCAACTCAGTCATGTCTTCACTAGACTGTTCAATTGGTCTATTAAAACTTCAACTGTCCCCTCTCTCTGGAAAGCCTCAGTGATCTGTCCTATACCAAAAAAAAGTCTAAACCATCTTCCCTCAATGACTACCGCCCAGTCGCTATAACATCCATTGTGATGAAGTGTTTCGAAAGAGCAATACTCGGTCACCTCCTCACTGATACAGTCATCAAGATCCTTATCAGTTTGCATACAAACGCAACAGATGCATAGACGATGCCACTCTCAAACTTTTACACAACGCTTACACTCACCTGGAGAAAACAGATTCTTTTGTTCGTATTCTTTTTATTGATTTTTCATCAGCTTTTAACACCATCCAGCCTCATCTCTTAGCGCACAAACTTTTATCCTTAAATGTCAGACCCAGGCTTATCCTGTGGATCACAGATTTCTCATCTCCAGATCCCAGTCAGTGCGCTATCAATCTGTCATGTCATCTGTCCTCTTTTTGTTCCACAGGTTCCCCTCAAGGTACCGTTCTTTCTCCTGTCCTCTTTACTCTGTACACCAACGACTGCATTGGTACAGAAGAAAAACACTAGTCATAAAATATTCAGATGATACAGCCCTTGTAGACCTTTCCAATTCTGATGTAATATTTTGATGAAGTTGAGCGTTTCAGCACCTGGTGTAAAGAAAATTATCTTGAGCTTAACGTCAAAAAAAACAAAGGAGATGATCATAGATTTTAGGAAAGCGAAAAATTATGTGCCTGATCTTTATATTGATGGAGAAAAAGTGAAACGGGTAGAGGAATACAAATATCTGGGCACAAACGTTAGACAATAAGCTCACTTTTCATACACACACCAGGTCCGCATACAAAAAATGCCAAACCAGAATGTATTTCCTACGCAAATTGAGGAATCTGCATGTCCAGCCAAAAATTCTTAAAACATTTTACAGGAGTTTTATTGAGTCTGTCTTGACTTTTTCATGCATTTGCTGCTGGTATGGAAATCTTAATTTGAAAAAAACAGCAAACTCTTGGATAGCGTTGTGAACATCTGTGGTAAGATTGTTGGTGAGAGACAGGAGAGTATGAGTGAGTTGTATGAAAGGCGTGCGCGGTCAACAAGGCTCGTGCGATTGTTAGTGACAGTGGGCATACGCTTGCGCGACAGTTTGAGCTCCTTCCATCAGGCAGACGATTTTGTGTCCCCAGAGCTAAGCTGATGCGCACAAAAAGAGCTTTGTGTTCAAATCCATTGCGCTTTTTAAACAAACACAGCGTGTAAGAAGAGGCGGTGGATCACCTGTGACATAAGCATGTGCGCGGGTGTGTATGTCTGTGAGCAAGCGGGGAAAGTATGGATGCTGGAGTGTGTGTGTGTGTGTGTGTGTGTGTGTGTGTGTGTGTGTGTGTGTGTGTGTGTGTGTGTGTGTGCATGTCCTGGAGCATGTCCTGGAGCAGTGAGGAATTGGTGATACACGCGTGTTTTATCGTTTGAAAGTAATTTTAATTTTCAGTGTCTGCCTTAACTTTTAGGGCAGCAGTCACGAATGTAATTTCTCTTTTAACGAGAGATAATAAAGTTTTTAATCTGAATCTGAAATCTCTCTCTCCCTTCCTTCCTCCCTCCCTCCCCTCCCTCTCACCTCTCTCTCTCTCTCTCTCTCTCTCTCTCTCTCTCTCTCTCTCTCTCTCTCTCTCTCTCTCTCCAGAGCGTTTGCCTGTTTGTTTGATTGTTTCAACTATGCTAGAATGAGTAGTTTGTTTTCTTTTTTTTTTTCTTCATTATGATCAGTGAAGATGGAGGATATCAAGATAATACCATGGTGTTCCTTTAGGTCTGAAACCACAGGAAGGGCTGCATTCTGCTTTTCCTTCAATATCTCGGCGTCAGTCCGGCCCGAGAGATACGGGTACATGCAGTGTTGGTCAGGGCATTGACCAGCACTCAGAAACATCCATGAAGTTAAGGAAACTGGACTTTGGGGGTCCCGATTTTCCTGTTGAAGCCCGTAACATACTCAGTCTTCTGCAGGATTAGGAACCAAGCAATCATGCCGTGCCAAAGGGAGGTCACTGCTGGTTGAAACTGGGACAAACTTAAACAACAAATACTATACCGCCGAACGAAAGAAACCAACAAATTATAAGACAGAACACGATGGCGTTTCGATCTCTTTGGTCTTCTTCAGGAGAGACAAATAACATCCAAGACAATGATCACAAAGCACGAGCAGGAGGTTCCTTATCTCCTCAGAGTGATGCGAAATGGATGTAGGTAAATGTCTATGCAGATCAATGTCTAGGATGGAACTGGAATCAGCAACCTTCCAGTTCACAACCCGCAACACTGACCGCTACACCACAGCGGCCGTTGGAATAGAAACTTGTTTACTTGCATGTCTGGTTCGTTGACTCTCTGTGTGTGTGTGTGTGTGTGTGTGTGTGTGTGTGTGTGTGTGTGTGTGTTCCTAAATTTAATGTCTTCTTACTAAACTGATATCAGACGATGTGTTAATGGTGTGTGGTATGCGGATGCGTGCTTATTAAAAGAACGGTGGAGGGGATGGGTGGGAAAACTGTATAGAATTTTGAATGCTACTACGTGTTAAAAACACACACACACACACACACACACACACACACACACACACACACACACACACTCTCTCTCTCTCTCTCTCTCTCTCTCTCTCTCTCTCTCTCTCTCTCTCTCTCTCTCTCTCTCGATAAAACCAATTAAAGATAAACACCAACTGGACTGTGTAAGAAACTTTGGCTAACTAATCTGAGAAACGAATAATCATTCAACATTTTAGAGAGTGATGACGTCGATCTATCCGTAGTATTACCACCAGCCATGATAATAAAATTCTTTGTTTTGGGGCAATGAATTAACAAATGTGAAACACTTAGTGCATTTCCACACATGCATCTAACATTTCTACTGAATTTTGTTTCCAGTGAATTTAAACGTAATCTGTGAATTAAGCTTCTTATATCTCTAGGTATGTGAGTTCAATAAATTTTTGCTGTTTTATTCAGTGTTCCAGAACTGTATGCGATACAGTTATGATAGTACTGAGATAGCTGAGTGTGTGAGTGTATGTGTTTCTTCACTTGTTTAGTCCATTTTCGTATTATTTCATTTTTTCACTTCTCTCTCATTGAACAATGGATTGTCAGGTTCATGGCTTATAAATGTCATAATTTCTCTTCCTCTTGACCTACTTAGACCTCAGAAGTTAACGACTGGGTGAGATTTTTGCTAGTTACGTAACCGTTCTTTTATCCCACCATTAAGATTACGACGTTTCGTCTTCGGGGATGATCATTGTCAGGTTATTGTCGTTGTTATGATGTTGACGATCATATTTTTTTTCCTCATGGGGTTATCAGTTTGCTCTCTTGCTGAACAAACGTTCATCACGTTTTATGCTTCACCGAACTCATCAATGTGTGTGATGACATGTGTTATGATTTATTATCGATGACGTAAGAGCCGGACAGATCGTCAACAGAAAGCCAGGACCAGTTAATGAAACATGGTAGGGTGAGACGGCGGCCATCTTGTGGGCATTCGGCTGCCTGAAGTGGTGCTGTGTCCACCGGACAGTGACGCTCTGTTGATTATCTGTACAGCGGACAATGCCGCTCTGTTTATTATCTGTACAGCGGACAATGCCGCTCTGTTGATTATCTGTATAGCGGACAATGCCGCTCTGTTGTTTATCTGTATAGCGGACAATGCCGCTCAGTTGTTTATCTGTATAGCGGACAATGCCGCTCTGTTGTTTCTGTATAGCGGACAATGCCGCTCTGTTGATTATCTGTATAGCGGACAATGCCGCTCTGTTGATTATCTGTATAGCGGACAATGCCGCTCTGTTGTTTATCTGTATAGCGGACAATGCCGCTCTGTTGTTTATCTGTATAGCGGACAATGCCGCTCAGTTGTTTATCTGTATAGCGGACAATGCCGCTCTGTTGTTTATCTGTATAGCGGACAATGCCGCTCTGTTGTTTATCTGTATAGCGGACAATGCCGCTCTGTTGTTTATCTGTATAGCGGACAATGCCGCTCTGTTGTTTATCTGTATAGCGGACAATGCCGCTCTGTTGATTATCTGTATAGCGGACAATGCCGCTCTGTTGATTATCTGTATAGCGGACAATGCCGCTCTGTTGATTATCTGTATAGCGGACAATGCCGCTCTGTTGTTTATCTGTATAGCAGACAATGCCGCTCTGTTGTTTATCTGTATAGCGGAAAATGTCGCTCTGTTGTTTATCTGTATAGCGGAAAATGACGCTCTGTTGATTATCTGTATACCGGACAATGCCGCTCTGTTGATTATCTGTATAACGGACAATGCCGCTCTGTTGTTTATCTGTGCACCGGATAATGCCGCTCTGTTGTTTATATGTGCACCGGCCAATGCCGCTCTGTTGTCTATCTGTATACCTGACAATGCGGCTCTGTTGTTTATCTATATACCGGATGATGCCGCTCTGTGTGCTTATCTGTATAGCGGACAATGCCGCTCTGTTGTTTATCTGTATACAAATGATGCGAAGAATGTCGTCACGACAGAACAGAACCACGAAGAGTATGACGACATAGTGTGATTGTTGAGTTCTCGAGGAAGATGTCTCTTTTTCATCTGATCTGTGATTTCATGGGAGAATGATTTTAAAGCAATGTTTACCTGTTGTAGAAAATCGGTAATTGTGAGTTGAGGATTTAAACCAACAACAATAAAAAAAAAATTTTTTAAATCTGTGTAGAGAACTGACCAAACGACAGCCCGGACACGGCGCCTCGTTGTCGGCTGGGCTGTAAACAACGTGAACGGATCTGATTCGACCTGTTGTAAGGCAAAATGAAGGCGAAAATGTGCACCAAGTAACAGAAAGACGCCGTCAAATGGATGATGAGGCAAATGAACAGTTTGAGGAGTAACCCAGTTAAACAGTACGTAGATCTAACTTTCAAATAAAAGAATGCTGTTAAATGTAAGATAGTCGTCAGACGTCATTATGTCATAAACGGGTCAGTTCGAAGTCACGTAAATACTGATTATCATTAGAAAAGGAAACTTTTGTGGGGGGTTTTTTTTTCGTACAAGAAACATGATTTTCACGTTCCTTACCGTTTCTACCAACACTGATGTTATTCCATGGTGCATGGCAGTGTATCTGTGTGTGTGTGTGTTCACTTCAAATCAGTTAAAAGCTCTTGGTTAAGAGAGAGAGTAGAGAGAGAGAAAGAGAGAGAGAGAGAGAGAGAGAGAGAGAGATGGGTCCCTTCGAGTACCTGAAAACGTTGCAGTGTTAACACACATCTTCTTTTCTTTTAATTTCTGTTTACAAACAGTTGAACGTTTGTGCATCTCAGTCTGTTCAAACAAAGCAAGGAAAAGTCGTGTTGCTGTTTCCATAGTGTTTGATAAAGCTTGTTTGTCGCGAACGTTGTGAATGTCCAATAGCAATTTGAATGTGACTTCAAAACCATCGTAGGTCTCTTGTTTAAATACGAGCAATACACATTAAACATTTACACATAAGATATCATTCTTTACGAACAAAGGGATTGTATTAAATATTATAATCCATTCAAAGAATAGTTGATAGGGTAAATAGTTTCTTTCTTCCTTCTTCACAACTTTCCGAGTTCTTTCCCTTCCCTATCTACACACAAACGTAAGCATACATAGAGACTGCAACATCAACAGAAAGAGTGAAGAGAAAAATAACGGGGTGTGTGAATAAAAGTCACATGAGTTTTCTCATTGTGACGAGTGTGTTGCTGAGTGGTGATAATAATGGCACAACCAATGAGTGGTGATGATGATGGCACAACCAATGAGTGGTAATGATAATGGCACGACCAATGAGTGGTGATGATAATGGCACGACCAATGAGTGGTGATGATAATGGCACAACAAATGAGTAGTGATGATAATGGCATGACCAATGAGTGGTAATATGGCACAACCAATGAGTGGTGATGATAATGGCATGACCAATGAGTGGTGATGATAATGGCATGACCAATGAGTGGTGATGATAATGGTACAACCAATGAGTGGTGATGATAATGGCACAACCAATGAGTGGTGATGATGACACAACCAGTGTTAGGTAGGTACTCAAGGTCTGACCAGCGCGTTGGTGTAAGGCATGGGTCAGACACCTGCAAAGTTGTGTCCATGAGACCCTCTCCTTAAGTACTCTCATCTTAATCAGTTATTCATTTACGCATCAGCTTTAAACCATGCGCAGTGTGGTCTCAAAATCTAGCGGATGTGGTGTAGCGTATACGGACTAGCCCGCACGCAGTGACACCTTGATGAAACAGAAACTGAAACTGTGTGGCTGATGTTGTTTCACGCTGTGTTAACCCTTCGGGCAGGCCTCTTGTCTATGTGTGGCTGTGTTTGTTCATCCTGTGTTAACCTTCTCATCAACCTAAACTAAAGATTCTGAGAGGCCTCTTGTCTGTGTATGGCTGTGTTTCCTCATCCTGTGTTAACCTTCTCATCAACCTAAACTAAAGATTCTGAGAGAGGCCTCTTGTCTGTGTGTGGCTGTGTTTCCTCATCTGTGTTAACCTTCTCATCAACCTTAACTAAAGATTCTGAGAGGCCTCTTGTCTGTGCGGTGCACGTGCACCACGTGCCCAGCACCCCAACTCACCCCGCCCCACCCCCCATTAAATCCAAATCGTGCAGTGCGTGCAATGCTCACTGGCTCATGGACAATAACAGCTACGATCAATCCAATCTCTCTCTGTGAGAAGTGGAGAAGGAGCCATGTAAAATTATCGGTGAGTGATCGTGGAAGGGCGTCTGGTCGACTGGAGACGGTCCACGCGCCATCGCCCAAGCCTGTAACTTTACGACACTCTATTGCTCAAGCCTTTAACTTCACGACAACTTTACTACACTCTATCCCCAAGCCTTTAACTTTACGACAACTTTACTACACTCTATCCCCAAGCCTTTAACTTTACGACAACTTTACTACACTCTATCCCCAAGCCTTGAAATTTACGACAACTTTACGACACTCTATCGCTCAAGCCTTTAACTTTACGACAACTTACTACACTACGCTCAAGCCTTTAACTTCACGACAACTTTAATACACTCTCCCCTAGCCTTGAAATTTACGACAACTTTACGACACTCTATCGCTCAAGCCTTTAACTTACGACAACTTAACTACACTACGCTCAAGCCTTTAACTTTACGACAACTTTACGACACTGTATCGCCGAAGGAATAGATTCTGGCAACAGGCAGTACCTTTGACCTTGCCCACAAAGTCTGTCACCTGTCGGCACCTTCTGCTGCAGCGATTAGTGTAGATGGTTAAGGGCTGGAAACCATCTGGCACACACCCTGTTGACAACGGAGTGGTGGGAAGTACATGAGTCATGCTTCTGCTGCAGCAATAAGTATAGTGGTTAAAGGCCGGAGACTATCAGGTAAACGATACGTTGACAACTGAATGCTGAAAAGAGAATTGTGAGGTGGAGCCAGTGTCATGGTGTCATGGATGGCACTGGCTTCAGTTCACGTTTTGGCACTGGCCTAACAGGACAATACACGTTTCTCCTCCACCCTACCTCCCTTCCCATATTGCTGGGGCTACACAGAAGCCCCTGCCAGCACACATTGCCACAGTGACCTGCCCCTGGCGCTCTCTCCTGACCTCAACAGGACAGATCACCACTGGGTCCATGTGGAGAAAGAATTCAGCCTCGTCCACCTGAGACCAGCTGCCCGACTGGTCCAGTGACACCGCAGTCGTGGGACAACATTCCAATGCAGTCTGTTGACCATCTTGTCCAGTCCATCCCACGCTCCGGTGACGCTGTCGTCAATGCCCTTGGTGGATACACACGCTACAGGTTAAGTCCAAGAGGATCACTCCATAAGGAATGAAATGGACTCGTAGGAAATGAGAGAAAATTGCCCATACATTGATTCCAGTAAATTAGCTTTATTTTGTTATTTTCGTTTTGAGGATCTCTTCAGCTCGCTGAAATGTTTTACTTAATGTATTAAATCTCATTGCTGCCTTTAATTTTCGGATAGGTATGTGTTGCTCTGCCTGACGATGCGTTCAGCGTACATGCATGTGCTGGTACAGAAAGACGTCTGTCGATGAGGAGATGGACGGGATATGTCAAGACTGAGAGTATACGACACTGGAAAGGACAGTGAGGAAACAGTACATGGAAAGGACAATGAGGAAACAGAAGTACATGGAAAGGACAATGAGGAAACAGAAGTACATGGAAAGGACAATGAGGAAACAGAAGTACATGGAAAGGGCAATGAGGGAAACAGAAGCACATGGGAAAGGACCATGAGGAAACAGTACATGGAAAGGACAATGAGGAAACAGAAGTACATGGAAAGGGCAATGAGGATACAGAAGTACATGGAAAGGACAATGAGGAAACAGAAGTACATGGAAAGGACAATGAGGAAACAGAAGTACATGGAAAGGGCAATGAGGAAACAGAAGTACATGGAAGGGCAATGGAAACAGAAGTACATGGAAAGGACAATGGGGAAACAGAAGTACATGGAAAGGACAATGGGGAGACAGAAGTACATGGAAAGGACAATGAGGAAACAGAATACATGGAAAGGACAATGGGGAGACAGAAGTACATGGAAAGGACAATGAGGAAACAGAAGTACATGGAAAGGACAATGGGAGACAGAAGTACATGGAAAGGACAATGAGGAAACAGAAGTACATGGAAAGGACAATGGGGAAACAGAAGTACATGGAAAGGACAATGGGGAGACAGAAGTACATGGAAAGGACAATAAGGAAACAGAAGTACATGGAAAGGACATGGAAAGAAGTACATGGAAAGGACCATGGGAAACAGAAGTACATGGAAAGGACCAATGGGGAACAGAAGTACATGGAAAGGACAATGAGGAAACAGAAACATGGAAAGTACATGAGGAAACAGAAGACATGGAAAGGACAATGAGGAAACAGAAGTACATGGAAAGGACCATGAGGAAACAGTACATGGAAAGGACCATGAGGAAAAACAGAAGTACATGGAAAGGACAATGAGGAAACAGAAGTACATGGAAAGGACATGAGGGAAGTACATGGAAAGGACCATGAGGAAACAGAAGTACATGGAAAGGACAATGAGGAAACAGAAGTACATGGAAAGGACAATGAGGAAACAGTACATGGAAAGGACCATGATGGAACAGAAGTACATGGAAAGGACAATGAGGAAACAGAAGTACATGGAAAGGACAATGAGGAAACAGAAGTACATGGAAAGGACAATGAGGAAACAGAAGCACATGGGAAAGGACCATGAGGAAACAGAAGTACATGGAAAGGACAATGAGGAAACAGAAGTACATGGAAAGGACAATGAGGAAACAGAAGTACATGGAAAGGACCATGAGGAAGGAAACAGTACATGGAAAGGAGGACAATGAGGAAAACAGTACAAACAGAGGAAACAGAACATGGAAAGGACAATGAGGAAACAGAAGTACATGGAAAGGACCATGAGGAAACAGTACATGGAAAGGACAATGAGGAAACAGAAGTACATGGAAAGGACAATGAGGAAACAGTACATGGAAAGGACAATGAGGAAACAGAGAAGTACATGGAAAGGACAATGAGGTACATGGACAGACATGGAAAGGACAATGACAATGAGGAACAGTACATGGAAAGGACAATGAGGAAACAGAAGTACATGGAAAGGACAATGGGGAGACAGAAGTACATGGAAAGGACAATGGGGAGACAGAAGTACATGGGAAAGGACAATGGGGAAACAGAAGCACATGGAAAGGACAATGGGGAAACAGAACAGAAGTACATGGAAAGGACAATGGGGAAACAGAAGTACATGGAAAGGACAATGGGGAAACAGAAGTACATCAATGGTTACACGAATTGACACTTTGCAAAGAATCTGAAATTCATTGTCAGTAACTCTAACGATGATGACAGCCACAACTAGAACTGAACTGCCGCTGTTTCAAACTGCAATGATGTTTGTCCCTGGTATCTCACACGTAGAACTCACGACACACAAACCGTATTGATCGATTGTTACGAGAAGCAGCGGAAGTATTTGAATATTTATTTTCTGTTTCATTTGAAGAAATCAAAAAAAAAAACAGTTGAAACAAATGCTGATTTTCAGTGTTCATTCTTGTGCACCACAACATAAAACATAAACGTTTTGAAACTTGTAGTGTTGTCAGTCCATACATGAAATATAAGCCTAATTACCATTGTAACAAATAATCTAACACGTACATTTTAAGATACCGCGTATTTCTTGGATTTTCATTGATGTTGAATGTTAACAATTCGGGCAGAATTGCTGTCCTAATAGGTACTGTGTGAAGCGATATAAACTCTCCGGTACGTAACACCACTGTGTGAAGCGATATAAACTCTCCGGTACGTAACACCACTGTGTGAAGCGATATAAACTCTCCGGTACGTAACACCACTGTGTGAAGCGATATAAACTCTCCAGTACGTAACACCACTGTGTGAAGCGATGTAAACTTTCGGTACATAAAACCACTGTGTGAAGCGATGTAAACTTTTCGGTACATAACATCACTGTGTGGAGCGATGTAAACTCTCCGGTACATAAAACCACCGTGTGAAGCGATGTCAACTCTCCGGTACATAAACCACTGTGTGAAGCGATGTAAACTCTCCTCTATCTAACAGCACTGTGTGAAGCGATGTAAACTCTGCGGTACGTAACAGTACTGTGTGAAGCGATGTAAATTCTCCGGTACGTCACACCACTGTGTGAAGCGATGTAAACTCGCCGGTACGTCACAGCGCTGTGTGAAGCGATGTAAACTCTCCGGTACGTCACAGCACTGTGTCAAGGGATGTAAACTCTCCGGTACGTCACAGCACTGTGTGAAGCGATGTAAACTCTCCGGTATGTCACAGCACTGTGTCAAGCGATGTAAACTCGCCGGTGCGTAACAGCACTGTGTGGTTTGCTTCCTGCCTGATCTGTCTCAAAGTCGGCCCTGACTTGAAACATTTTCTTCCCTCACTTCGCCGTGTGGCACAACAGGCTCAAACCACCGTTCTGAGAGAGAGAGGGAGACAGAGGGAGATTGTGTATTGGTGTGAATATGTTGCTCTCCCCCCCCCCCTCCCCCAGTCAGTATATAAACCCATCCCCTTCTTCCCTCCACCCTCATACCATCAACACCTTAAAGTTACATGTACCAACCCACCACTTCAGTCTCGAACCACAATATCTTCCCACTAAACTCACATACTACCATATTTCCCACTATTTACCTTACACATAACTTATAGCTATCCTCCTTTCCCTTCTCACCACACCCTCTCTATTTCTCACATCAGTCTATTGTTTATTCAGATACTTGTCCACTCCATTTCCTTCACTTCGTTTGGTTTTCTTTTTTATTTTCATTCACTATTTCTTCAACATGAACTCCTGTTCCATCTTCCCTCTTCCCTGTGCATATGTTTGTGGAAATGTTGATAACTAGGCGCACCCCCCCCCCCCCCCCCACACACACACACATACACACACACACACACACACGCGCACACACACACACACACACACACACACACACTCAC
>JADBJO010000155.1:492644-577644 GCA_016801955.1 Conus betulinus
GCTAATACGAAGGTCAGACCTCTGCTGAGTCGTAGCCACGAGATCCTCTTCTTAAATTCTGTCATCTTGGTCACTTATTCATTTTTCCATGGCTTTAGACTATGCGCAGTGTGATCTGAAAACTCAACTGATGTGGTGTAGCGTGTATGGACTAACTGATGTGGTGTAGCGTGTCACACAGGGGGTTGATTCATCCCTTCAAAAAACATTGGGTTTTTTTGTTATGCGCGGCAACCAATGATGGAATCTCACACAGCAGTGTGTAATCCAGCCTGTGTCAACTGGTAGTGCGCACGGGGGTCTTGGTGACCTCGTTACCGCGCGGGATAAAAAGTGCAAAGTTGCGTTAACTGTGCCTGTTTTGCATCAAGCTTGCTGGCGACACAAGATGTGTAAAATGAAAAAATTCTTTTTTCCCGTGCAAGAGCAGTCTCTCAAGTGAGTTTTATGCCCCTTCTTTTGGCTGTTTAAGCGCGGGGTTGGTTACTGTCAGCCCTTTTCTCACCATGCCACCACGAAGAAAACTTAGCACCTTTGACAAAACCAGGGCGATTGCGTGGATACAAGATGGCATTGCAAAGGTTGAAGTGGCGCGACGACTTGGTGTGCATCATTCAGTTATTGTTAGACTGAATCAGCGTTTTAGGGCGACCAACAGCGTTGAAGAGAGGCCACGGTCAGGTCGGCCTAGGCAGACTACTCCCAGAGAAGATCGTTTCATCGAGAGGCAGGCCCTATTGCAGCGGGATACCACTTCCACCAGCATCCAAAGGCAGCTTCGTATGGCAAATAACACCATCCTCAGCCGTCAAGCCATATACGAAACCGTCTTCACCACTTCGGCCTCAGATCACGTCGCCCAGCTGTTCGACCACGACTGCTAGCAGCCCATAGGCTGGCTCGCCGAGCTTTCTGCCATCGTCATGTGAGATGGAACCAACAACAGTGGTCCCAGGTCCTCTTTTCAGATGAGTCGCGGTTTAGTCTTGAACACAATGACGGCCGAACTAGAGTTTGGAGGCGTGTTGGTGAACGTTACATTGATGCAGCTGTTCGCCAGACCAGGGCCTTTGGGGGAGGATCTGTTATGGTATGGGGTGCCTTCAGCCTCCACCACAAGACACCACTCTCTACCATATTGATGGAAACCTCACAGGCATCCGCTATCGGGATGAAATCCTGGCGCCTTTCGTTGTTCCGACCATGCAACGGATAGGACCCATGGCAGTCTTCCAAGACGACAATGCTCGGCCACATAGGCCCGGGTGGCCGAAAACTTCATTGTGCAGGCCGGCATCAACAGGATGATCTTCCCGGCGTATAGTCCCGACCTCAATCCCATCGAGCATATGTGGGATGAGTTGGGGAGACGTGTGAAGGAGAACCATCCACCTCCCAGAGACCGCGCCAGGATCTCTTCCAAATGCTGCAACTGGAATGGCAGAGAATCCCTCAGAGGGTCATCAGAACACTGGTCAACTCGATGAGGAGTCGCTGCGTGGAATGTCTCGCCAATGGCGGTGGCCACACCCACTATTGAAATGATTTTGTGAACTGACAGATTTTGCGAACTTTGATTTCGACCCATCCTCTGTTTAATTGTCTGTAAATCAACAACCGTTCATTCGATCCCAATGAAATTCAATGTACGTTGGAACAAGATAATGAATTAAATCTGTTTCCAATTTCAAAATCGTGGCTTTTATATTTTGGGAAATTATGCGGGTTGTAGCTGGCCTGGCGACAGATAGAGACAGAAAGCCGAGAGAGAGGGGGGGAGGGGGAGGGTTCAGCTACAAAAACAGAAGCAAAAGTTGATCACCTATCTCTCGGCAACCATGACCACGAATCAATGTGCTGTTTGCCTTCGACTGGCTTGAGACCAGAAAATGTCATCGGGCCCTATTTTCTCCACTTCACGGGTCAACTCAACCGTGTCATTCATTTAACCCACTGGTTTGTTCGTCGCCAGCCTCAGACCTCCTCCATGCTGACTGACACTAGAACCGTTAAACTGATGGCACAATGCTTTATCTTCCGATTCCCTCCACCTAGTTCTCACTGCCCCACCTCAGTACACCCCCCTCCTCCCCTCACCCAAGCTGACTGATACTAGAAACCGTTAAACTGATGACATATTGCTTTACATACTGATTCAGATCACCTGGTATTCTCTCTAACCCCCCCCCCCACCCCCCCAGTGCACCCCTCCCCCATGCTGAGTGACACGACAAAGCATCACACTGATGACACAGCGCTCACATTCAGATTTTCAAGAGAAGCAGAGAGTCGTTGTGAATTAAAGATGAAACAGATAGCGGGACAAATTTAGCCTATCGACACTATCTACCGAATGTGTGTGCCTTTCAGGCACAGTTGAACGCACGATACAGAATAGAACAGTGTAATGCAAATATGAGTAATAGTCTGTCCAAGTCTACTACAGACTGCAGTTATTACAAACCAATGATTTGCAATACTATATAGATGTTATAAATTGTTTTTCTTCTTTTTTTATGGCATAAACGAGTTTTTGTTTGTTTGTTGTGGTTGTTGTTCTTCTTCTCTCCAAGCACAATGGAATTGAATGTCAAACTACCCACAGTACCACTCCGTCAGTTTAATGTGTATGCTTTGTGCCTATAAGTACATGCAATCTGTTTGGTTATTTTATTTCATGTTAACTGTCTTGTCCTTTTCGAGATTTTACATGTGTCATCTCTTCACTTTACTTCATGTAATTGTTAGTTTGATTATTTCAAATATACAATAAAAATATGTATTATAGAAAGTGTAATCTCTTTGCTTTGCCTCATGTATCTGTTTGCTTGATTCTTTCAAATATACAAAAAAAAAAAACACATTATTTAAAAAATGATATAGCTTACAGACAACGATGGATCAAGCAAGAGCGGTTGCCACACAGGTAGGCAGCACAAAGCCAGGGGAGTCACCCTGTCCATTGCAGACAAGGGAAGGAACCAGAAGTTGCCAGTCAGACAGGTACGGTACACAAAGCCAAGGGAAGTCACCCCGTCCATTGCAGACAAGGGAGAGAACCAGAGGTAGCCAATCAGATAGGTAGGCTGCACACAAAGCCACGAGATCCACGTCACCCTGTCCATTGCAGAGAACCAGGCCGGTGACCTCGGGGCGGGGTCAGAGCAGCTGCAGGACCTGACGTTAGAGGAGGAGAGCTACTGGCGGGAGCTGGCCGCCAGCCTGATCGGCCATGACGTCAGCCTGGGCCTGACCACGTCACAGCTGGCCCGGGGGCTGCGGGCGTTACGTAACAAGGTGGTGTTGGCCGTGTTGGTGTGCAATCTGCTGTGGGTGGCTGGGCTGTCGGCGCTGTACCTCTGGACGCTCCAAATGTCCGGCTCCCGGATCAGCGCCTACGGCATCGTCACCAGCATTCTGTACGCCTTTTCCTTCCTCATCCAGGTCCTGGGCATGACCATCTACCACCTGCGGCAAGAGCTCCACCGTCTGGGCAAGGCTCTATACGGCACGGAACTGCCGCATTACGGAAGAAGATACGTCCATAAACAATGAAACGTAAACAATGATTTGGGAATTGCACCGTAGCTGGGACGTTGGCGTGTGGTATGGGGTGGGGGGAGGGGAGGGGGGGATGGGGGGGGGGGGGGCTCTGTCTCGTTGAATGGATTGATCTCCACTAAAATGAACTCCAAGGCCTGGATGTGGAATGGACTGAGGTCAGAGTTATTCATGCTTTCTGATCATGTGGAACATGTCGTAAGACAGGTTGATCCATGCGTTTTAGCACTGCGCTGACAAAGGCTGTGATCCACGACACGTTCGTTCGTGTACATGAATGCTGGCATTATACTGATGATAGGATATTTCTTACTGTTCTCTTTTCTTTTGTAAAAAATACTTTACTCAATGCTAACGATAGCTATCAACCTGCTTGGCGTAAACACGCCTCGTTGAAGATGAACTCTAAAAGCGTAATGGATGATTACTCTTGAACACACACACACACACACACACACACACACACACACACACACACACACACACACACACACACACACACACACACACACACACACACACACACACACACACACACACACACACACACACACACACACACACACACACACACACACACACACACACACACACACACACACAGTGAGTCGCACACGCCTAACTCGATCAATTTGCTAGAGTCAGTTTCCTGTTGTCGGAGCGGTCAGTCTCAATGCAGTTGTCAACCATTTCTTCTCGTGTTATCAGGTGGCGGCGGGAAAGGTTGCTTGCCTCTGAATAAGAACATATTAGGAAAAGGAAAATCTTACTTCAGAAGAAATATGTGCGCTAAAATTTCTGCCACCTATCCTAGAGTCTTGAAGACCGTTGGGGCGCCACAGAAGACTTCACAACCAGCACATCACACCTCCCGGTTCTCAGACGCTCTCAGGCAGTTGCTGAGTGTGAGGCCAGTCCATGCACTGATGTTGTCCTCCTATCTTTTCTCTGTCTTCCCCTCCTTCTGCCTCCTCGCACAGTTCCTTGTAAAATGGTTTTGTCAAGACCTGTTGATCTTGATACATGACCATACCATCTTGTTTTCCTTCTTTTCACTGTGGGCAACAGGTCTTCGTATGGTCCAGTGGCTTGCCTTACTCTGGTCTGTACCTCCAAATTGGTGATGTGGTGTTTGCATGGCATGCCAAGGATCTGGCAGAAGCATCTCATCTGTAATGCCTGGATTCTTCCCTCAAGTTTCAGCTGTCAGAGACCACGTCTTACAGCCATGGAGAAATATGGCAATGACCAGGGAGCGCATCAGTCCGTTCTTGGAACTGATTGCGATGTTTCTGTCATTCCAGATGGGTTTTAGTCTGTGCTGGCGCTGCTGTCGTTTGCGCAACGCTGGAGAGCACTTTAGGTTTTGATCCTTCGTCTGAAACATCTAGGTAGTTTAAATACTTCCCAATCGACCACCATGAAGTTTACCATGAACTGACCAAATAAGAACTTACAGGCCCTCTAAAGCACGATGATATCTAGAAGGCGCTCGGGAGAGGGCAGAGCTCCGCTGTAGTCAAAGGGAGAGAATACAGACAGAAATCTCACTGTGCACCGCCCACACAACAGACAGAAATCTCCCTGTGTACCGCCCACACAACAAACAGAAATCTCACTGTGCACCGCCCACACAACAAACAGAAATCTCCCTGTGTACCGCCCACACAACAGACAGAAATCTCACTGTGCACCGCCCACACAAACAACAGAAATCTCACAGTGCACCGCCCCCCACATACCAGACAGCGAAACGCCACACAAATTAACAGCACCAGTTCCACATATAATGTAAATTAATGTACTTTTTCAGCCAATATTTCTCACACTTGCACAATGTAAATTAATGACTTTTTCAGCCAACATTCTCATACTTGCACAATGTAAATTAATGTACTTTTTCAACCAACGTTCTCGCACTTGCACAATGTAAATTAATGTATGTTACAGGATGTATATTACAGTATGTATGTTAAAGGATGTTACACTATCTTAAAATTCAAAAGGGGTACGAGCGGAATATCTGTTGTAAGATCACGCCCAGTTTACAGCGGAGCTTCCAGTGGAACTCCTCAAATTAGAACACATTCACAGAACACCAAAAGACTCTTCAAGAAGAAAAAAAAGTCTCCAAAGGAAAAGAAAGTTTTGATGTCCCAAAGCTCTTGAACCTTTAATGACATGAAAATGAGGAGCCGCCACAACGTAAGCAACTGCAGGTATGCCGATATCATCACAAATAAATGATGCATCAAACCATCAAGCAACACATCAGGTCATCTGAAGATTCACCAACGTCAGTGGGGAAAAGGGTCTTGACGGGACGACCATGTAGAAGATCCTATCATCTATTACTTGCCCCGGAGTCTTGAAGACCGCTGGGGCGCCAGAGAAGACTTCGCAACCAGCTTCCTCCACTCCCCCCGGTTCTCAGACGCTCTTAGGTAGTTGCTGAGTGTGAGGCCAGTCCACGTATTGATGTTCCTCCTCCCTCTCTCTCTTTCTCTGTCTTCCTCTCCTGCCTTCTCGCAGTGTTCCTTATAGAATGGTTCTGGCAAGTCCTGTTGCTCTTGACACAAACTCTTAGCAAGATCCAGTGCCGCTAAAACAACCGTCCAGGAAACTGTCGAAGGGACTGACAGAGATTGTCAACATTTGCAGACTGGACAGGAAAACGCTTGCAGATGTCCGAACCTTGGTACACAACCTACAGAACTGGAGGAAGCCGTGAACTGTTTAGTGTGATGTCCCAGTGATTCCCCACACAAAGTTATGGAAGAAAAAGAATTAGAAACCATCTCATTTATGTTCATGTAATAAACTTTGGGTCTGTTTACTTAAATAAACTGCTAGAGACTTTTTGTGATTTTATTGGTGTGCATAATTTGAGCTTGAAACCGAAGTTTTTTTTCTGATTTTAGAAGAAGAGATGAAAGAACTCGTTTACCTGCCGAACAGTTCTGGCTTTTGTTGCTAAAATTCCATTCATGAAACTTTCTTCTGGTAAAAGTGAGTTGTTGATTATGTGTGTACGTCTGTGTATTTGGCAAACAAGACCTCTGTCTACAGACCACATACAATCATTGCTCAGAAAATATTTTTCACATGGCAACCAAGTGATGGCTTCTTTTACATGATCTCTCGAGCTTCCTGTCTTCTTCTAGGAGAGCCATGACTGGGATTCGAACCCATGCCCTTCTGGACATGCTCATTTCCACTTAATGACTCGCGCACTAACCACTGAGCCACAGGGACACCTGATATTTGTAGGAAAGTTAAGCCTTATGAAGTTCACTTTTGTTCCTCCTTGACCAGAGATCCAACTTGAACACCTCTCTGCCGCTTCTGCCATTGCTTTCAGGGCTTTTTTTTTTTTCCCTCCCTGCAACTGAGAGCTGTTTCATGAGGCTGTATGCAGACGTTCCCCAAAAACCCCCTAGCTCCAATTTCTGCAGTGTGAGGACTTTGACCTGATAGCCTTCTCTCTCTCCTCAGGCTGCTGTTTGCCAGATCAGCATACTTTTCAGTCTTGTAGATCTGAGCTGCCTCCATTCTGTTCTCATATGGCACCGTGAGCTCGATCATGATCAGCTGCTTGGTTGACTGAGAGTGTAATACTATGTCTGGTCTCATGCCACTCTTGCTGATAATCTCTGGGTGACTATTCCATTCTGGGAGGTCTGCTGTGCACTCCCAGTCATGCCCCGTCCAGCAGACTCTGCCTGCATGTTCCGAGTGGCACTGTTGTTCTTGGCCATGATTCGCTGCCTCCTGCCGTGAAGAATGTTGCGGGTGCTTTTGGAGTCCTGATTTTCCCTTTTGTGGTGTGTTGGTACTAGCCCAGACTACTTGTAATCTCTTTGAGCACTTGGTTGCCTCCATGTGTACCTTCCTTGAGCCAGGGCTACTTTACATGAGCTTAGGACATGCTCCACTGTTTGTTTTTTTTCATGGCAAAGGGGGCATGAAGGATCGTCTGTTTTTCCCCCCCACTTCACCAGGTTTGCATTTGAAGGCAGAAGGTCATATGCAGATCTGAGAATGAAGCTGATCCTGAGAGGGGCCATGTGCCAAATGTCATTCCAAGTGAGACTTCTTTGGAGTGCATTCTCCCACGTTGTCCATTGCCCTTGCTGGCTCTGCTGGACTGCTTTTTGGAGTCTTTGTTGGTCTTCTTCTTTTCTCATCTCCTGAATCATCATGTCTCTTTTGGCTTTTCCTTTGGCCTTTGACCACCATTCAGTTTTGGTCACCCCCAGTCCTTGTCTGTTGGTCTGTGTGTGTCCTGTTATTTCTCTGATCTTGAGACTTTCTTTTGCAGAATCCATCGCCTCTTGAACTTTCCATTTTTCTGCCTGTCTTCAGCTGGGGCTTGATTGCTTCAACCACCTTGTCTCCTGAGTCCTCCAGCATGCTTTGAAGTCTGATCTTCCCTGCTTTATATTCCTCCAGGATGGATTTCAGTGGTAGTTTCAGCTTTGCTTGGCGACAGTATAGCGCTATGTCAGTCAGACAGGGTGGGACACCAAGCCATTTCCTTGTGAACTTGTTGATTTTGGATTCCATTGCCTCCACTATGCTGGTGCAGATGTCGTATATCATCAGAGGCCATAGGAGCTTTGGTATCAGCATGAACTGCAGACACCAGACCTTGTATTTGCCAGGGAGCCCACACTGGTCAATGGTCTCCAAGCCTTCTTCCGACATCTGTTTGGTTTCTTTTGCTCTTCGTGTGTCTTTCAGCGTATCATCATACCATCTTCCAGGCTCTTGACTGGCTCTTCTGTTACTGTTGGAATGGTCTGGTTGGCAACACTGAAGACCACAGATTCGGCCCACTTTTCCTTTCCTCAGTGAGAGACTCCGTGATTTCTTTGGCTTGAACTTCATTCTGGATGAGGCAACTATGTGTCGTCCAGCCTCTCCAGCACGTGACGTGTCTCGTCTTCTCTGGATGAAATCACTGTAGTGTCATCCATGAAGGCCTTGAGAGGGGGCATCTTGTATCCATCGCCAAGGTCTGTTTGTCTTGCGTTGCTTGTTGCTTTCAAGATGACTTCCATTGCCAACACGAACAGTATTGGGGAAATGGCACAGCCCATTGCAATTGCAATGCCCACTTCCAAGTTGATCCAATCTGTTGTGTACTCCTTGGTAGAGAACCGCATTGAGAAGCCATTGAAGTACTTCTTGAGCATGTCGCGGATGTTCTTTGGCACATGGTACATCTTAAGAGCCAACTGTATCATCTCATGGGGTACAGATCCATATGCGTTTGCCAGGTCGAGCCACACGTCCAGGTCTCTCTTTTCTGTTTTTGCTCTTTGGATTGCGTCCCAGATCATTGTGGCGTGTTCTACACAGCCAGCCACGCCTGGAATGCCACCTTTCTGGACTGACACATCCAAGTACTACTTTTTTCCATGAGGTACTTGGTCAGCCTTGCTGCCATGACAGAGAAAGATTTTCCCTTCGACGTTCAGTAGTGATATTGCCCTGACTGGCTGATGTCACTTGAGTTTTTTGCTCTTTGGGGATGTACACACCATCTGCCGTCATCCCACTGCCGCTGATCTTCTGATTTCTCCAAGCTGATCGCAGCAGCCTGTGGAGCCACTCCAGCACCTTGGGACATTTCTTGTACAGCTGGTAAGGTATTCCGTTTGGCCCTGGTGATGATTTGGCTCTGGCTTTGTCGACCACCTTCTTGATTTCCGCCAACGTTGGAGGCTTGTCATTGAACTGTTTCCTCAGGGTTGGTTGGCCACACCAGACCTTGAATGTCGTCGAGTGGTGCTTTGCTCTGTGAGTCAGAGTATGTTTTTCTCAGATGCTGCTCAAGAACTCCTTTTGTCCACACTTAGGGTCCCAGATTTTGGCTGCTCGAACAGAGTTCTGGCAAACTGGAAGGGGTCTCTGAAGAAACGCTCTTGTGTCTTCTTCTTTTTTGCTTTTTCCTTTTCCTCTTCCTCGCAGATTCCGCTTTGCTGAGGGCGCTGTGTTTTGCTTTCAGGTCTTCCCAGAGTTTTTTCCAAGCCTTTGTTTTTCAGCTGGCAGAGCAGTCTTCATTTGCTTCTTGAGGTTTTTTTTCTTTTGGACCCTGATCTTGTCCATCTCTTCTTGGCGTCTGGATTTCTTTGGAGGTGTTTTTTCTCTTTGGGTAGTTTTGCTCCATATAGGCGTCTCTACATGTGGCATACACAATGTCCCCATATGTGGCTAGTTTGTGTTCCAGGGTGCTTTTTTCCCTATCAGTGCATCGAGTCTTTGGACGATTTTTGCATCCAGTTTCTCCCAATCTTCAGTCTCGTTTGCTCGTGGCAGGTTGAGTTTCAGGCGCCTGGCATCGAGGGCCTGTGCAAATTCCTCATCCGAACCAACAGCGTGGATGTCCCTCTCTGTGCATACATGCTTGCTTATATTGCATGTCTACATATGCATAGGTATGTTCTCTGCATATGAGAAAGGCGGATTTTTTATGGTCTCAGATTTTTTTTTAATTTCTCTTGTTCATTTTGACGTGTCTTTCTTTTTTTCAGAATTTTTTGTTTGTTTTAAAGAATCTCCCCTTTTTTTTTTTACCACATGTGATAAAGAAACTTATAGCTTATTCATTTAGTCCTCTATGAAATAAATATATTCATGTTGTATCTCTCAGTAAATTAATGATCACAAACTCAGTATTTTCCCTATGAACTTAAAATGTTGATCCAATAAAGTGGTTTCAACAAACACTTGTAATAGATAGGAACGTGCACCCTCTGTCTTTGTTTCATGTTCATAGCAATCAATGTTCAGAAAAAGGTGCCATGTTGATCCCACACGCAAGAACTCATCTATGTTTCATGTTCATAGCAATCAATGTTCAGAAAAGGTGCCATGTTAATCCCACACGCAAGAACTGATCTGTGTGTCATATTAAAAAAAATATATATGTACAAACTGTCCAGCTTAATCGTCTTTTAGAAAACAAAATCATACATTTCTTTGATGTTCTGGATTTGGCAGAATGAACCCAGTGTTGCATTCTTGTTCTGTAACTATAATGTTTTCATTCTTGTTCTATAAGCTCCATGTTGCATTATTGTTCTATAAGCCCAAAGTTGCGTTCTTGTTCTATAAGCCCAACGTTGCATTATTGTTCTCTATAAGCCCAGTGTTGCATTATTGTTCTGTAAGCCCAATGTTGTATTATTGTTCTATAAGCGCAGTGTCGCATTCTTGTTCTATAAGCCCAATGTTGCATTCTTGTTCTATAAGCCCAATGTTGCATTATTGTTCTATAAGCCCATGTTGCATTATTGTTCCATAAGCCCAATGTTGCATTTTTGTTCTATAAGCGCAGTGTTGCATTATTTCTATAAGCCCAATGTTACTTTATTGTTCTATAAGCCCATGTTGCTTATTTGTTCTATAAGCCCAATGTTGCGACTTTTCTATAAGCCCAATATTCCATTCTTGTTCCGTCTCTGTGTTCGCCCTGATGTGGTCGGCTGGGATAGTTGTGAACACACCTGTGATCTCTCTGTCTCTGTCTGTCTGTTTGTCTGTCTGTCTGTCTGTCTCTCTCTCTGTCTCTCTGTCTCTGTCTCTCTCTCTCTCTCTCTCTCTCTCTCTCTCTCTCTCTCTCTCTCCTCTCTCTCTCTCTCTCTTATTGTGCTTGCTTGGACGGAGTGGTGGGATGGGGTGAGAGAGATGTGGAGGGATGTGCGGATGGAGGTTGGGAGATAAACAGCAGACTGGGGATTTGGATGGAAATTGTACGTACCCTTGTGTTTATGCTGTATAATTCATTCTGGCTTCAGTAAGTTTGTTTATGCAGAGTTTTTTTTCTTTTCATGGCAGAATTTAGTTTTTTTTTATATTGTGTTGTCAGTTATCATTCTATCTGGGTTTGGTGTAAAAAGATTTCCATCTAATCTCTCTCTCTCCCTCTCTCTCTCTCTCTCTCTCTTAATAGTTTACACAATTTAATGACCTGTACTCTCCATGGGTACTAAATCTGATGATATAGACACAAGTGTGGAATACTTTGTTTGCAGAGAGAGAGAGAGAGAGAGAGAGAGAGAGAGAGAGAGAGAGCGATTTTGGTGTGGATGCATTGTTTGATGATGGTGTCAGTCCTGACATGAACTGATGTCTGGATATGCTGGCCGATTGTGTTTATTTATATTTCTCTCTGAGTCTCATATAATGTGTGAGTGGAGGCGGACATGAAGTTTATTGGTTTTGTTTTGATACATGTATTGGTAAGTGATACATACCTGTGTGTGTGTGTGTGTGTGTGTGTGTGTGTGTGTGTGTGTGTGTGTGTGTGCGTGCGCGCGCGCGCGCGTGAGCGTGCGTGCATGCGTGCGTGCGTGCATGCGTGCGTGTGTGTGCTGAACTGTACTACAGTGCTGAACCTTTTCTTCCTTCAGGGTCATCCACTTTGCAGCTACATGTACAATTCAGTCTCATGTATGTAAGCTTGAAGTCCCCCACCATCCGGTGACACTTAGGCTCTCCCTCCACAACTTGAGTAGGTCAGATATTTGCTAAGTCACAGCCATGAGACCTTCTTCTGAAATTCTTTCATCATCTGGTCATTAATTCATATTTCCATCAGCTTTAAATCATGCGCAGTGTGGTCTCGACACTTAGTGGATGTGCTGTTGCGCATGTACACTAGCCCGCACGCAGTGGCACATCGTTGATGAAACTGAAACTGACACTCTCCAACAAATGGAAGTTAACAGAACTGGATTACCACAAAGCCCACAGTAATAATTATACACATGAGAGAGATGAAAAAACAAAGTAAACAGAGTCTGCTCCATCTTCTCACCAAGGAAATCCCCCTCATCTTCGACAGGAGCCAGAGAAACGTCTCCACAGGCTTCAGGGCACAGAAGAAAGATTTCCAAATTATGTTTAAGCCGGGCTTTTTTTTGTCTGTTTGTTCTCCCATGCTCCCAAAGTGGCGGTTTCCTTTGATTGGTAGGAGAATCCACTCGGTTCCATTCCCTCCTCTTGCATCCTTGCTCTCCCACAGCTCAAAGGTCAGGGGGAAGGGGGGGGGGAGGGGCAGTAAACTGTAAGAGATTCCAAGTGTCCAGAGCGTGTCATTATGTAAAGTGGGGTCAAACTCTCTCTCTCTCTCTCTCCACCACCTTCACTGAATCAGGTTTCCATTTAGTGCTGGGTGGAAAGGGTTTTCAAGCCATGAACATCTGATCCAATTAGTGGTTCCACCTGAGAACTGTCAGCTCTGTAACCCCTCTACTATCTGACTGCCCCTGGATACAGAGCCTTCCACCTGACACCTTTGTAGCCCCTCTGCCATCTGACTGCCCTGGGATACAGAGCCTTCCACCTGTCAACTGTCACCTTTGTAGCCCCTCTACCATCTGACTGCCCCTGGATACAGAGCCTTCCACCTGACAACTGTAACCTCTGTAGCCCCTCTACCATCTGACTGCCCCTGGATACAGAGCCTTCCACCTGACAACTGTATCCTCTATAGCCCCTCTACCATCTGACTGCCCCTGGATACAGAGCCTTCCACCTAACAACTGTCACCTCTGTAGCCCCTCTACCATCCGACCACCAGTCCCTGCATACAGTCTTCCACCTGGCAAGTGTCAGCTCTGTAGCCCCTCTACCATCTGATTGCCCCTGGATACAGAGCCTTCCACCTGACACCTTTGTAACCCCTCTACCATCTGACTGCCCCTAGTTACAGAGCATTCCATCTGCCAACTGTCACCTCTGTAGCCCCTCTACCATCTGACTGCCCCTGAATACAGAGCCTTCCACCTGACAACTGTAACCTCTGTAGCCCCTCTACCATCTGACTGCCCCTGGATACAGAGCCTTCCGCCTGACAACTCTCAGCTCTGTAGCCCAGCACTCTACCATCTGACGGCCAGCCCCTGCATACTGAGCCTTCCACCTCTAAACTGTCACCTCTGTAGCCCAACACTCCACCATCAGACTGCCCCTAGTAGATACAGAGCCTTCCACCTGACAACTCTCAGCTCTGTAGCCCCTCTACTATCTGACTGCCAGCCCCTGCATACAGTCTTCCACCTGACAACTGTCATCTCTGTAGCCTAACACTCCACTATCAGACTGCCCCTGGACACAGAGCCTTCCACCTGACAACTCTCAGCTCTGTAGCCCCTCTACCAACTGACTGCCAGCCCTTGCATACAGTCTTCCACCTGACAACTGTAACCTCTGTAGCCCAACACTCCACTATCAGACTGCCCCCGGATACAGAGCCTTCCACCTGTCACCTCTGTAGCCCCTCTACCATCTGACTGCCAGCCCCTGCATACAGAGTCTTCCACCTGAAAACTGTCACCTCTGTAGCCCAACACTCCACTATCAGACTGGCCCTGGATACAGAGCCTTCCACCTGACAACTGTCACCTCTGTAGCCCCTCTACTATCTGACTGCCAGCCCCTGCATACAGTCTTCCACCTGACAACTGTCACCTCTGTACCATCTGACTGCCCAACACTCCACCATCAGACTGCCCCTGGATACAGCGCCTTCCACCTGACAACTGTCACCTCTGTACCATCTGACTGCCCAACACTCCACCATCAGACTGCCCCTGGATACAGGGCCTTCCACCTGACAACTGTCACCTCTGTACCATCACTCCACCATCAGACTGCCCCTGGATACAGCGCCTTCCACCTGACAACTGTCACCCCTGTGGCCCAACACTCTACCATCTGACTGCCAGTCCCTGGATATTGAGCCTCAACACCACCCTGGGTGGCTAGTATTGTTTGTCTGTCCACCGAGTCAACGAGAACCACTTCAGTCATCTTGGGGTTGAAAGGGGGAGATTTGTGGACACGCAGGTGGCTAATCAAGCTGATGCATGCATGGAATGTGCGGTGACAGCTTGGACAAGAAATGTGGGAGACCTGCTCTTGATTGCTGGTGTAGGCTTTCCTTGCCCGTCTCTTTTGTTTTGTTGCACTGCAGCTGTCCTGCTTTCTTCTCATAAATTAATTGGCACCTTCGTAGATAGAGTAGCGCCATCAAGCTCAATTCATAGCAGTTTGTTCCTATGTGTCAGGGTTGATGGTAAACCTTTCTGTGATGTTTTGAGAGGGTCTTTGAAACGTTTTTCTTCTTACCTCCATGGGAACGCTTTCCTTGTTGCAGTCCATCGTAGTCTAAGAGTCTCTTGGGTAGCCAGTGGTCTGGCAAACGAGCTACATGACCCCGCAGCAAATCTGCTTGGTCAAACACCTCTGTGTGACTGGGATTTTTGTCCTGCCATTTTATGTTTGACTGTCTTCTGAGACAAGTTGTGTGGAAGTGATTCAGCCTCTTGGCATCCCGTTGGTACACTGTCCACGTTTCACAGAGGAGTGTGGGGATGGCCAGTATTGGCTGCCTGATTGCCAGGGGCAGAGAATCGTGTGTGTTGGCCGTGTGGTGAATGCTGTGACCAGCCTGCCAAGTGAAAGCAATACTTTTCATTCATGTACTGCAGAGAATTACAAGTTCAGAGTAATTTCGTCGATACTAAATAGTCATCACAACAGCAATTTCTCTCCATGAAGCTACCATTTTAAGTTCTTGTAAATGACATCAATATCATTTTGTCTCAAACAAAGTCACTGGCCGAGTCAGAAGGCACTGACCAATCAGAGCACAGCACACTTGGCTGTCGAGAGTATTGCCCACCACTGACAAAATGGCAAATAATGACAAATTATGTTCTGTTTCTTTGTCATATAGTTCTTGAAACAATTTCAATTTCTCGCCAACTGACAGAATGGTAGTTTAGCTGAGGAACAGGTAAAAACTTTACCTACCTGCCACCCAGGCAGGTCACACACACACACACACACACACACACACACACACAACCAACCAACCAACCAACCACCAACCAACCAACCAACACCCCCCACCCACCCACCCCACAACAACAACAACAACAACAACAACAACAACAACAACAACAACAACAACAGCAGTTTGCCAACTCTGACAATCCTGTAATATTTGCTGAAGATTTGCCAGTTATTTCAAATTTTGTCTTGTGAACAGACAGACAGATGAGACTGCATCACTCGCCTGTAAAGTATCATTGATAATTAAAAAGTACTTATTGCCCAGTGTTCGCACTATCAAAGTGTCCCACACGTTCCGGTGAATCTGTATATCAGACTCAGAATTCTTACACAGAACCCAGCATGTACCACATAACAACACTCAAGGATCAGTCGTATTTTGCCTGTATTTTTATTATCTTAAAAACACATTTCCACTACTCTGCTTCAGGATTTAAACACAGTGACAGAAGCACACAGAAATCACAGAATGTCAGCTTACCACTCACATCATATGCCAACCCAGGTCTTCACATGTAGTAAATGACATGCAAAATCTGATGTTTTAGTATGTTACAAGATACTGAAGTGAAAGTTTAATAAAAAAAAAAAAAAAAAAAAAAAAACATTACAAAGTTCTTGTTACTGTTTTAGCTTAAAGCTATACTCTGTTGTGACTGCACAGCAATTCTTTAAGAGCTAAAAAAAACAAGAAATGCGAATGATTATCATGAAAAATTATGTATTAGAAATGAAGTCGAAATTTATGTTTAAGAAAAAATGTGAAAGAAAATACATATTGATTTTGTGTATTTACACAAAACAGGTGGACATTTAAAAAAAAAACTCTTAAGCGTTTGATGAGCAGGCACGTCCTCACATACCAAACCCCAACCAAACAGAATGTAATGAGACCAACAAGACTGCCATACACCACATCCACAACACTTGGCACACCCTCTGCTTTGCCTTTAATATGAATAGTCATCAGAATGCAACATGTACACCATAGTTGCAGCGGATATGAACTTACAAAAGTAAAAACAGCAATTTGTTAGAACAAAGCAAGAGAGACCTGACACCTCAAATAAAAAACAGCAAACAAACAAAACAAAAACAAAATTTTCTATTCGGAAATTGCTATCTTGGAGGCTAAGAAGAGGACCTGAAAATGGAAAAGAACAAAAACAGGGGAGATAAATGAAGAGTCATGGTCTGACAATATTGACAGACAGAAAGAAAATGATGAAGTGACGGTGAAAAAAAAACCTGAATACTTGTCAGTGTGCCTATGAAGTTAAAAAACCGGCACTCAAGCCATACAATTATCCTCCTTTCATTTCTGTTCTTCACATGCCTCTCATCTTACAAATGCTGATGTTTAATTAGAAATACTAACAAAATGCATTAAAAGATCATTCACCTTTTCTAAATTCATGCACTTGTACAGAGGGGCTGACAGAGGTAGTTCTTGTGGTTATGTGAAGTTATATTCCTAAACCTCAAACTCAGCAAGCCTAAACTATGCAATTATAACACTGGCAATTTCAACGAAGTCAGCTGGGTTTAAATACACACACGCACACACACACACACACACACACACAACACACACACACACACACTCTGTGCATAAGTTAACAGCATTAAGTTCCAGCATGAATCTTAAACTTGTGTTTAAAATGTTCAACTGATAATTTTTGGTACAAGTTGTACAAAGAAAAACCTTCCTCAAAGCCAGCGTTTTAAGACGTTCCATCTCAGTTTAGCCAGAGTTATTTTCATCCTGTTCAGCCATCAGTGAGGGCTATCTGACACACTAAGTGGGTATGAAACACCTACATGGCAGCGCCACCAGGGAACAGAATTTTTAGCGGCACAGACTAAAGAAACTGCAGGCCTGAACCCCACAAAACATCATCGACATTGGCTGGGATTCTGTTGGCTGGGAACCCATCTCAGGAACAGAACAGTGGGCCTTGTACTGTAGGCCTTGACTGCCTCAGTACCCACACTGACGGCATGTGCTGTAAGGTTTGTATTGTAGGCCCCTGACTGCCTCAGTACCCACACTGACGGCATGAGCTGTATGGTTTGTATTGTAGG
The DNA here is from genome assembly GCA_016801955.1 of Conus betulinus. Taxonomy (NCBI): domain Eukaryota; kingdom Metazoa; phylum Mollusca; class Gastropoda; order Neogastropoda; family Conidae; genus Conus; species Conus betulinus. The sequence continues at coordinate 510,162 of JADBJO010000155.1, forward strand.
CCCTGACTGCCTCAATACCCACACTGACGGCATGAGCTGTGGGGTTTGTATTGTGGGCCCTGACTGCCTCAATACCCACACAGACTGCATGTGCTGTGAGGTTTGTATTGTGACCCTGCCTGCCTCAGTACCCACACTGACTGCATGTGCTGTGAGGTTTGTATTGTGGGCCCTGACTGCCTCAATACCCACGTAGGCCCTGACTGCCTCAATACCCACACTGACTGCATGAGCTGTGGGCTCCACTAGCAAGACAGGACCTGGTCAGTCTGGCACTGTCTGCAGAAACTTCCTGACGGTAGTGCTGCAAAAGTATGTGGTTGATGCTGGGATAACGATAAGAAAGCAAGTGTTGAGTTTGGCCTCTCTCTGATATAAAAAACACATCCACCATATCATGCTCATCATCAGTGATCACCATTAACTCACAAGATCTCCACTCCTGTGGTCCCTCACCCCCACACCCTCATACAGCACCACGTCAGTGACTCAGCACTGCTACAGCATCTCCTTTGACCCCCACGACCACCTGATACTGACAGCTCTCCCTGCAGACTCCTGGCACTGTGACAGCATTACAATGAGCCTAGGTGTGGCTGTGGATGGGGAGTCCAGACATGAACACCGTGAGAGCACTGCCAAAGATGGCAGAGACTAGAAATGAGACAGTGAAACCAAAAAAAAAAAAACAAAAACAACAACAAAAAGACTGCGCTAATCTATCAATGGTTTACAGCAGTAAAATGCGATATGGTGAAGGGCTGGGGGAAGGGACGCAGAAGGGACTAGGGAGAGGAGGAGGAAGAGCAAGAGAAAAAGAGAGTTTGGTTGTAAATGTGTGTGAAGCAGAAGAATACCAAACAAAACATGCATGCCTACATGCAGGCAGGCAGGCACGCACACACACACGAACACAACACACACACACACACACACACACGAACACACACACACACACACACACACACACACACACACACACACACACTAAAACACAAGAAATGAGTGAGAAAAGCACAATGAGATTGTGACCAGAAACAAAAAATAAAACAGACATTCAAAGTCAATGGGAAGAACACCAGCCACTGAGTAAGGCAACACTGCCAACCAAACTCCGCTGTTACACTGCAGTGACTGCCACAGACAGGACACTGCCTACATGAGTCTTAAGTTGTCATGAAAAAAACACCATGAGACTTTCAACCAAACCAAAAAAAAAACACTGTACGTCATGCAAACACAACAAACCACAAAGCATGAACGATGGACTTCCACACAAAGCCAGTGAATCATAATATATCATACACTTTAACAATAACCACGATAAGAAGACACCAAAAATACCCAACTCTCCTTTTGATGTTGCGGATAATATTAAACACCATACAACAGCTCAGAGAAAGTGTTACTGTCTGTACAGATCTCCAAAGAAGGACACACCCTCTAACATCAAACAGTTCATGCGTTACATGTCAAAAGCTTTCTGCTGAAGAATTGCACCACAAATTATGAAGACTTTCATTAAAAAGGAAAAGAAAAAAAAACAAAAAAAGATTGACAATAAACACAGCGCTTGACTTTCAACATGATCCACTTCTCGCATTCATGATTATTTTTCAGTACAGGAGGAAAACTTGGTTGGATAATCATTCTCAGACCTTGGTGACATCACTGAAGGGGGGGTGGGAGGGGTGGGGGAGGTCTAAGTATCACACTCATGGACATCTTGCAAAGAAGCCTTTGATGGATATCTATGTAACAATAGGTAATCACTGACTGACGTGAGAATGACGGTGAATGTTTCCCATTTTCTCTGATCTAGTTGACCCAGAAACCAATGACCAACCACTATTTCATCGCGCTGCATTCTCTGGATCTTGATCAGGCTCTACAAGTTAATCAACCTTCCCAGTTCCTCAATTCTTCCATCTTTCTCTTCAATTCTGGAGCCCCAAACACATTTGCCCTCTCTTGGCATGAACTTTTCATGGACGTTAACATTTCCAAGACGACACAGAGTATGATACAAACTGTTTATTGTGTGTACACCTTTACTGTGCTTCATTCGTTCTCCTTTACTTGCCACAGGTTTTTTACTTTCCCTGCATCTTCACTTTGCATTATTGTTAGTCTCTAGGGTTAAAAAAAAAAAAAAAAGCTACAGCTGCACACATAAACAATTTAATCTTCCTGTAATCTTTCCAATCAGAGGTCTTGCCAGCAACTAACATAAGATACAATGAACAAAGCATGATGAATGAAATATAGGGCAGCCACTAACATAAGACAGACAGAATGAACAAAGCATGATGAATGAAATATAGAGCAGCCACTAAGATAAGATAGACAGAATGAACAAAGCATGATGAATGAAATATAGGGCAGCCACTAACATAAGACAGACAGAATGAACAAAGCATGATGAATGAAATATAGAGCAGCCACTAAGATAAGATAGACAGAATGAACAAAGCATGATGAATGAAATATAGGGCAGCCACTAACATAAGACAGACAGAATGAACAAAGCATGATGAATGAAATATACTGACTTCATGAAATCCCCAGCTCCCATTCAGATGAATGAAGAAGTTACAACTAATTAGAAACCACAAGATGAAGTTTGTATTCCTTTCAAGTACTTCACATGTACATTAGCAAAATGTGTTACTGTTAAGCACACATTATGTTCATGTGAAGAAGTACAACTTCCACATTTTCACATGTCAATAGATCACAATGTTCTTGGTTCACTTTTAAGATGATTTCTTTTTCCCAAATATTTCCACTTTCAGTATTCGATCTCCATCTAGCTGTTTACAAACTGCCATGCTGTAATACCGTCATATAACTGTAATTCTTTTTTGTTTTGTTTTCAGCCTTGGTCAACAGAATTGACAGTATCATCCATAATAAAAACAGCATCATAAACATCATGCAGTCACTGAACCATTGTTTGCTACCTATGACCACAGTCACCATACATGTCTATGTATCTCTACAGCACACCCCAGTCCTACCATAGTCACCATACATGTACATGTCTATGTATATGTATCTCTACAGCACACCCCAGTCCTATGTACAGCAAGCCCCTACATGACAAATGGAGCGACAATGTCCCTTCTGAAGGAAAGAAAGAAAACTCAATGTGGATGATGGTGTGCTTCAACTCTCAGTGCCTCCAGTCTGGCCTGCATGGCCGACATGTCCTCCTCTTCCTCCTCTTCGTCAGGCAGGTAGGACGGACCCGCCGTGGCGCCCATTGGTTCCGCTGGTAAAGAGTCCTCCACTGCTGCAGGTGCCTTGCCCAGTTCACCTGAAATACAACCACTGCCCACATCAACACACTGCCACTCTGTAATCACCTGTAACACATCAACACACTACTACCCTGTCATCACCTGAAACACATCAACACACTGCCATTCCGTCATCACCTGAAACACATCAACACACTTCCACACCATCATCACCTGAAACACATCAACACACTGCCACTCCATAATCACCTGTAACACATCAACACACTGCCACTCCATAATCACCTGTAACACATCAACACACTGCCTCCCTGTCACCACCTGAAACATCAACACACTGCCACCCTGTCAACACCTGAAACATCAACACACTGCCAACCTGTCATCAACTGAAACACATCAACACACTGCCACTCCATAATCACCTGTAACACATCAACACACTGCCACCCTGTCATCACCTGTAACACATCAACACACTGCCACTCCATAATCACCTGTAACACATCAACACACTGCTACCCTGTCACCACCTGTAACACATCAACACACTGCCACTCCATAATCACCTGTAACACATCAACACACTGCTACCCTGTCACCACCTGTAACACATCAACACACTGCTACCCTGTCACTACCTGAAACATCAAGACACTGCCACCCTGTCATCACCTGTGACACATCAACGCACTGCTACCCTGTCACTACCTGAAACATCAAGACTGCCACCCTGTCATCACCTGTGACACATCAACACACTGCTACCCTGTCACTACCTGAAACATCAAGACACTGCCACCCTGTCATCACCTGTAACACATCAACACACTGCCATCCTGTCACCACTTGTAACACATCAACACACTGCCACTCCATCAACACCTGTAACACATCAACACACTGCCACTCCATCACCACCTGTAACACATCAACACACTGCCATCCCTGTCACCACCTGTAACACATCAACACACTGCCACTCCATCAACACCTGTAACACATCAACACACTGCCACTGTGTCATCACCTGAAACACATCAACATTCTGCCACCCTGTCATCACCTGTAACACATCAACACACTGCCACCCTGTCATCACCTGTAAACACATCAACACACTGCCACTCCATCAACACCTGTAACACATCAACACACTGCCATCCTGTCACCACCTGTAACACATCAACACACTGCCACTCCATCAACACCTGTAACACATCAACACACTGCCATCCCTGTCACCACCTGTAACACATCAACACACTGCCACTCCATCAACACCTGTAACACATCAACACACTGCCACCCTGTCACCACCTGTAACACATCAACACACTGCCACTCATCAACACCTGTAACACATCAACACACTGCCATCCTGTCACCACCTGTAACACATCAACACACTGCCACTCCATCAACACCTGTAACACATCAACACACTGCCACTCCATCACCACCTGTAACACATCAACACACTGCCACTCCATCAACACCTGTAACACATCAACACACTGCCACTGTGTCATCACCTGAAACACATCAACATTCTGCCACCCTGTCATCACCTGTAACACATCAACACACTGCCACTCCATCAACACCTGTAACACATTAACACACTGCCACTCCATCAACACCTGTAACACATCAACACACTTCCACTCCGTCATCACCTGAAACACAACCACTGCCCACATCAACACACTGCCACCCTGCTCTTCAGTCATCACAAGCGATTCATTTCTTTGAATTAAGTCGTTCCCTATTCACTCTTTCATGAGCCAGAGTTGGTCGAGATGCAGACCTCAGTTCAACTCACTCACCTCAAAATCCATTCTTGTAATCCATCTCTGACTTAAATGCTAAAGCAAACCTTGGGCTGGTGTGAAGAAAAACACAGAAAAAAAAAGAACAGCACAATCACCAAAAATAATTATGTATAAACTTTATTTACCACTGACAACACACATTCCACTTTGAAAAGCGTGACAAAGTGATCCTGACTGAAAGATACTGGACTGTTCAAAGGATTTCCATGACACTCATGATTCTCTATTATTTCTTAAGTTGGTTGGAGTGGCACCAATTCTATTATGAATTATCTGCTACAATGTCTGGAATGCGTTAAGCCACATTAACATTTCGGGTAACAATCATCAAAGTCTGACTAGATCTCTCAAGTGAACATGAAAGTGAAGAGAACTTTACAGTTTGTGCGTGACTCACACCAATGGGCAGGAGAGGGTAGTTTCTGTTGCACTGTCACTTTCCACTGGGATATCTCAAGGCAAAGTTCCTATTGCTTTTTTTTTTTCTTCTCTTCTTTTCTGTCCCATCTTCTGTGACACCTCCGGGTCATTCAGCCACGCTTCTCATTCCAAGCCCCCCACCACAGCCGCAGGCTGGCCCGACCTGTCGCAGCCCTGGCACCAGCAATCCATGGGGAGCAGTCAACTTCAAGCCATCAAGAAGCAGCCGATCGAGCCACTTCAGTGACGTTCAAAGGCGCCTCTTCTGATCCAATATACGCTGGACACTACCTGCTAAGCCCCCTACTGACAACAATAATTGCTTCTTGTCATGGGCGCTGGATAATGAACTCTCCCTCTGGAGGGCGGTTGCTGTTATTTCTGTTGCAATCAAAAGAGCAGCATTAGAAGTAGGAGTGGTGATGGCAGTAAAACTAGTAGCAATAGTAGTAGTAGTGACTATCAGTTGTTCAGGTGGATTCCTGCCTTACCAGCAGTGAGTTCGTACAGCACTTCTCCACCTCCCCATCAGCTGCCTCCTCCAGCTCCTCGTCATCATCCATCACCGCCATAGCGTCATCCACCATCTCTTCCAAGATGCCCGCCTGTTGCCACATACATACACCCCACCATCACTGCTTCACACATGGCTCTGTCACAAATCTGTGCTCAGTGAACAACATAGCTGGCAGCTGCCAGAACAGCTGGTCAGAAAATGTCTATGAACCAACTCTGGAGGAAACACTAGACAGTGAAATTAAAAATAAAGTTGTTTAAAAAAAAAAAAAAAAAAAATCAGTGACCACAAGTTCCAGACAAACTGAATTCTAACTATGTGATGGGAGACAGGGAGAGAGGAGTGGAATTAACAAACAAAACAAACACTCCAACCAGTTGCACATCCCTTGCCTGCCCTGAAATAACGCAAAAAATGTGGAGCAGTGGTTCATGCACACACACAATACACATACACACACACAAAATACACACATACACAACACACACACACACTACACAAACACACACACAAATGCACACACACTCAAAAAACACACACACACACACACACACACACACACACACACACACACACACACACACACACACTTACACACACACACACACACACACACACACACACACACTCACACTCAAACACACACAATACACATATACACACACACGCTACACATATACACAATACACACACACACACACATGCACCACACAAACATGCACACGCACACACTCACACTCAAACACACACACACACACACTCACACACACACACACACACACAACACACACACACACACACACACACACACACACACACACACACACACACACACACACACACACACACACACACACACACACACACACACACATACACTCAGACACACCTGCTTTTCTTTTTTTTTTTTTTTTTCGGGTGTGTGTGTGTGTGTGTGTGTGTGTGTGTGTGTGTGTGTGTGTGTGTGTGTGTGTGTGTGTGAATTAGTGTTATAATTTTATCATGTTTTTCTGAAATATGCGCTTTGGGCTCTCACGAGGTAAAGCGCCCTGAAATATCCTTTTACATTACATTACACGAGGTAAACACACACACACACACACACACAAACATGGACACCAAAATGTCAAAAAATCCTGTAAATGTTATACATACATATCATTCCTTCATTAGCATTTTGAAAAGCACACACACACATACACACACACACACACACACACACACACACACACACACACACATGTGCCCCAGGGTCAAGCACCTCATGTCTTTTGCACCAGTTCAGGGGGAGAGAACTCAGCTGACCTTCATCATCTCTTTGGACATCTCCCTCATGGTGGCCATGACCTCCGGCACTTTGACCAGCTGTTGCATGCTGGTCATCACCTGTGTGCTCTTCTCCAACGCCCCCGCGATGCGCAGGTTGGCTGAAACAACATGCGGTGCCAACAGGCTGTCATGAACCTGGCGTCTGACCGACATTGTGGGGTGGGGTGGGGTGGGGGGGGTGGTGTGGTGTGAGGTCATGTGCAGGTTGGCTGAAACAACATGCAGCGCCAACAGACCTTCATGAACCTGGCATCTGACCGACATGGTGGGGTGGGGTGGGTGGGGTGGGTGGGGTGGGTGAGGTGTGTGTGGTGTGGTGGTGTGGTGTGGTGTGTGGTGTGTGTGGGTGTGGGTGGGGTGGGGTGGGGTGGGGTGGCGGGGTGGGGGGGTGGGGTGGGGTGATGCACAGGTTGGCTGAAACAACATGTGGTGCCAATAGCTTGTCATGAACCTGGCCAATAGCTTGTCATGAACAGTGTGGGGGTGAGGTGGAGTAGGGTGAGGTGGGGTGGGGTGGGGTGAGATGGGGTGGTGGGGTATGGTATGGGTGTGGTGTGGTGTGGTGTGGTGTGGTGTGTGGTGTGGTGTGTGGTGTGGTGTGGTGTGGTGTGGTGGGTGTGGGTGTGGTGTGGGGTGATGCGCAGATTTCTGAAACAAACATGCAGGCGGCTCAACAGGCCATCATGAACCTGATGACATCTGACAGACATTGTGGGGCGTGGAGTGGGTGCGGCTGGGTGTTGAGTTGGGGTGGGGTGGGGTGGTGTGGTGTGGTGTGGTGTGGTGTGGTGTGGTGTGGTGTGGGGTGATGCGCAGGTCTGAGGTAGTGAAACAACACACACAGTGCCAACAGGCTGGCATCTGACATTGTGGGGTGAGGTGGAGGGGGGGGGGGGGGGGGGGACAATGGGTGGAGGTGGTGTGGTGTGTGTGTGTGTGCAGTGTGGTGTGATGTGGTGTGGGGTGATGCACAGGTCGACTCAAACAACAGGTAGCGCCAACAGGTGTCATGAACCTGGCATTTGACCAACATGAGGTGTGTGTGAGAATCTGATGTGTGGTGTAGTGTGTGGTGTGTGGTGTGAAAATGTGATGTGTGTGATGTGCTGTGGTGTGGTGTGTGGTGTGGTGCAAGGTGATGTGATGTGTGGTGTGGGGTGATGCACAGGTTGACTGATGAAATGGACAGGTAGCGTGTGGGGACAGGCTGTCATGAACATGGCATTTGACCAACATTGAGGTGTGGTGATGTGTGTGGTGTGGTGTGGGTGTCTGATGTGTGGTGTGGTGTGGGTGGTGGGGGGGTGGGGAAAATCTGGTGATGATGCAGTTTGGCTGAGACAACCACAGGCAGCACCAACATAAACCTGGCGTCTGATGAACATTGTGTGCCATGGGGTGTACAGTGGAATAGAAAAAGTTGATGTCAGGTGTGATGTGTGGTGTGGTGTGGTGGTGTGTGTGTGGTGTGTGTGGTGTGGTGTGGTGTGGGGTGTCTGTGTGAAGAAATGGAACATGACCAATATCTGAGGTAGTATCATGTGCATGGGATAAGATGAATGATATACAGTATGGTGTGGTGCGGTGGTGTGGGATAATATGGATGAAATGGATGATGGTGGTGTGGTGTGGGGAAAATCTGATGAAATGGATGTTCAGTGTGGTGTGTGAAAAAATGATATGAAATGGATGATGTCTGGGTGTGGTGTGTGTGGTGTGGGGAAAATCTGATGAAATGGATGATGTGTGTGTGGTGTGGGGAAAATCTGATGAAATGGATGTGTGTGGTGGGGTGTGTGGCGTGGGGAAAATCTGATGAAATGGATGATGTGTGGTGTGGTGTGGTGAAAATCTGATGAAATGGATGATGTGTGGTGTGGTGTGGGGAAAATCTGATGAAATGGATGTCTGGTGTGTGTGTGTGGTGTGGTTTTGTGGGTTGATGAGGTGGAAGGGAGGGGTGATGGAGAACCTGTGTGGTGGTGTTTCATGTACACACCTGGTTTGAATAACACTAGCTGAGCATTGGTATTTTACAACTCTTGTTAGTAAAAGAGTCATACTAGGACTGCACCCAAGTGGGGGTATTCCTTCAGTGAACTTGCCTGGAAATGAGAGAGAACACCTATAAAGCTCATGTCTACCAGCCAGTGCTTGGTACCAGAGCTTTTACCATTTTGCTGATACAGGACCAAAATTTACTTATCAAAAACGACAGGCACATCCTGATCTTGCCGATCTCCAAATCTTAACATTTTTCTTGATCATTTAAAATCACCCATGCAGAAAGAAAAAGAAAAAATAAATCTGCAAGTGCTCAGCTTGTCCACACACACACTATATATATATATGTAAAAAAAATATTATTATATATATATATATATATATATAATTAGGATTTAAAGGCCACTCAGAGTGTTTAAAAGGGCTCAACCAAGTAGGGAGCGACATAACAATTTAAAATAGGGTTTAAAATGAAGAATTAAAACCTACACCCTGAGGAGAGCTCTTTGCCTTGAAACAAATTTGTAGGTTTTAATTCTTCATTTTAAACCCTATTTTAAGTGTTTTTATATATATATATCAATGAAATGTTGGAAACTGCAGCGGCCTGGGTCTTATGATTTCTTTATTATATATATATATATATATATATTCGTAATAACTGTGTTCTGTTTTATCACTTCCCCAGCTGTTGTAATACAGATAACTGTGATCTTTTCCATGACTTACCCCATTGCTGTAATAAAGATAACTGTATTCTTTTGTATGACTTACCCCGTTGCTGTAATAAGATAACTGTATTCTGCTTTATCACTTACCCTGCTGCTGTAATAAGATAACTGCGTTCTGTTTCCATCACTTACCCAGCTGCTGTAATAAGATAACTGTTCTCTTCTGTCATTACCCAGCTGCTGTCATAGGATAACTGTGTACTGTCTTATCACTTACCCAGCTGTTGTAATAAGATAACCGTTTTGTTTTATCACTTACCCAGCTGCTGTAATAAGATAACTGTTTTGTTTTATCACTTACCCTGCTGCTGTAATAAGATAACTGTGTTCTGTTTTATCACTTACCCAGCTGCTGTAATAAGATAACTGTGTTCTGTTTTTATCCCTTACCCAGCTGCTGTAATAAGATAACTGTGTTCTGTTTTATCCCTTACCCAGCTGCTGTAATAAGATAACTGTGTTCTGTGTCTTATCCCTTACCCAGCTGCTGTAATAAGATAACTGTGTTCTGTTTTATCCCTTACCCAGCTGCTGTAATAAGATAACTGTGTTCTGTTTTATCCCTTACCCAGCTGCTGTAATAAGATAACTGTGTTCTGTTTTATCCCTTACCCAGCTGCTGTAATAAGATAACTGTGTTGTTTTTTATCCCTTACCCAGCTGCTGTAATAAGATAACTGTGTTCTGTTTTATCCCTTACCAAGCTGCTGTAATAAGATAATTGTGTTCTGTTTTATCACTTACCCAGCTGCTGTAATAAGATAACTGTTCTTTCTGTCATTACCCAGCTGCTGTCATAGGATAACTGTGTACTGTCTTATCACTTACCCAGCTGCTGTAATAAGATAACTGTTTTGTTTTATCCCTTACCCAGCTGCTGTAATAAGATAACTGTGTTCTTTTTTTATCCCTTACCCAGCTGCTGTAATAAGATAACTGTGTTCTGTTTTATCCCTTACCCAGCTGCTGTATAAGATAACTGTGTTCTGTTTTATCCTTACCCAGCTGCTGTAATAAGATAACTGTGTTCTGTTTTATCACTTACCCAGCTGCTGTAATAAGATAACTGTGTGTTCTGTCTTATTCCTTACCCAGCTGCTATAATAAGATAACTGTGTACTGTTTTATCCCTTACCCAGCTGCTGTAATAAGATAACTGTGTTCTGTTTTATCACTTACCCAGCTGCTGTAATAAGATAACTGTGTTCTGTCTTATTCCTTACCCAGCTGCTATAATAAGATAACTGTGTACTGTTTTATCACTTACCTAGCTGCTGCTTCATGCTCAGCTGTACTGAGTTCATGTGAGCCTTAGCGGCATGCAGTCGACTAACGGCTTTCCGTGAAATTGACGATTTCTCTGGCCAGCACCTTGCAGGAGTCTTTTTCCCCTTTTTTGGCGGCATCTTTCAGCATCCGCTTGGTTTTCTCCTCCTCTCTCTGAATACCTGCACACAGACATAACAATCTTTTTTTTTTCATATTAGTTTCCAACTGGGGTGACTGCAGACGGAAACGGATACTGTCTTCAAGTTGTCACACTACAGCTTTGTGTCCATTCTCAGATCAGTGTTTGGTGCATCCTCTGGTATAGTTAGAGAACGGCTTCAAAAGCCGCCAACAATGAATGTCAGTTAAAAGTTAATGGTAGGCATCATTTTGATTTGTTCAAAGCATCAACCTTTTGTACAGTTTCTTTTTCACAAAAAAAAATGTGGCTGCCTTTTGTCAAGCTAAAAGCCACAGATTGAAGGAACAAGGAAGGAAAGAAGAGCATTTGTTAACAAACAGTCTAAGCACTGTCATGTCAGTCTGTGTGCAAAATGCCATATTACCTAAGTTAGTCGTGGGATTGTTGTCAGTGTGTTAATTCCTGACAATATCTTTGTGTGTTGTTAGACAATTCATTCAAAATTCCCTAATGTGAAAATACATTAGAAAAAAGAAAGAAGAAAACTTCAGTATTATCGCAAATGTTAACTGTGAAGAAGGAAGACTTTAAGTCAACTATGAAGTATTTTTCATGTTATATACATCGTGCACGAACTGAGTCTTTAAAAAATCTAACTGATATTATTACTATGGAGTATTTCTCATGTACTAACTACTATACATCTTGCATGAACTGAGTCTAAAAAAAATTAACTGATATTACAAAAAAATTACATCAGGCAGAACATATATGAACATAAAATGCAGATCATGGCAAACTGTATAGACATGCTTATTATCATATAATTGTATACATCACAGAGAGACAGACAGACAGACAGACAGACAGACAGAACTCAGAAAACCTTTATTCAACCAAGGGTTGAGATTCCAGGCCAAGCCTATTCTTCCAGCCTGTCCTTCCTAAACTAAATTGTGTGAAGAAATTAAAACTAAACTCCAGTGGGGGTGAGGTGGGTGTAGTGGCTGCTGGGCAGCGATTGAGGAACCTTGGATAAAAAAAAACGAGAAAAAAAGCCCATCCTTACACACACACACACACACACACACACACACACACACACACACACACACACATACACACTTCCCTGTAGTTGGTTAAAGAGAGAGACAGACAGACACACAGAGAGGAACAGAGAGAGAGAAGCATCACAAAAGACAGAGAAAGAGAGACAGAGACTGAGACTGAGAGAGACAGAATTAAAAGACACATGCACATGCAGTGCATGCACACTCATGGACACACACACACATCACATATGCACATGGAGACAGACTCATTGACAGTCTGTCAACAACTGAATTAAAAAACTCACAGAAATATCATAAAACTTTCAGGGGGAAAAAATTATGCTAAATCAAAAGTCAGTCCTTTGAATGAGACTATAAACCAAGGTTCCATGTGTGAACACACGCTAACACCTTGCACATACATAAAATCCCATCACCAACTTTCGAAGAAGGCCAGCATGCACCATGCGTGAGAAATGAAAAGAATGAGAGAAGTAAGCAAATTGAGTGAATGATATTCACTGGATGAGACAGGAAACGACTGAATGAAACGCCAGCTGGCTGCTCTTCAGTTGGCACTACCCAGGTAGGCAGCCCGTTGTGTGAACAAGTGTGGATTGTAAAGCGCTGAGAGCTTGGTCTCTAGCTGAGGATAGGCACTATATAAGTATTCATAATAAAAATAATAAAGTCTATAAAGATCCTCACCTTTATCTGTCGGTCTATATTGTAACCTTCTTTTCGTATCTTATGGGTCCACTCTTGAACCTGCCAAACAAGGTCATGATGATTCAAATTCCACTTCACCTCAAGTTCCATGACTTGAATTTCATTTCATGTCATGTTCATAAAATCATTAACTCCATCACCGCCATGTCCAGAGCCTGACTCATGGTAAAAATGGCTGTCTGTATGCCCTACCCCGAATGACACACAGGGTAACAATCATAACCCCCCCCCCCCCCCTCTCTCTCTCTCTCTCTCTCTCTTCAGTATCAAACAAATTACTTATAATATGAACAAAAGTGGCAAGGGTGTCAACATACAAGCATTACTTCAACCAGCGAAAAAAAGAAAGAAAAGTGTGAGTGCTAGTGTGAGGTGCAGCTGCAAGAATAATAACAAAACATGTGAAGAATACCTATAATATAGTAAACTATGAAAAATCCTTAGAAATGAAATCTAAAAAAAAAAAAAAAAGAAGAAGAAGAAGAAGAAGAAGAAAAAAAAAAAAAAAAAAAAACAAGCAAACTAACAAAAACAAACCAACAACAACAATAAAATCAGATAAATTTTGCTATCATTAGCCTCATATTATTATAATTCTTAAATATAACCTTCAAACAAAGATTTGTAATTGTATAACAACAGAAGGTTTGTATGATAACTTATAATCATGAAACCAATTCTATAGCATATCATTACAGGCTACATATTCTTTTATTTCATAGTAATATTTTACATGATACTGAAGCATGGACATTGGGAATTCATGTGCATAACATATGGATACATAAGAAACTTTAACAACGCTAAAACATGATCAAATACCTCATCTGCAATGAAATTAGCATCAAATCCAAATCAAACAATCAACCATTCATTTGCACATGCTCAACAGACAATTTACAACAATATACCATCAGAGTCACTCGCAAAAAGTTGTTACAGGCTCACAGTGCTATAAAACATATATGCTGTAGATCATCAAGTTCATCAATACAAAAAGAACAAGATTCATCTCTGACAATATCTATTTTGTATAATATTACATTTGTTTCGAGTACATTATATGTTGAACAATTCTGATTTGAAAATACTTTAATTCAACTTTGCTGATCAATTTTAGTTACAATCTTCAAAAAGAAAACTTTCCCCCAATGAATTTCTGATTTTCATTCCATTTAATGCAACATTTTGGCAAAGACTTTCTTTTAGTCTGTACATTGTAAGAGACCTCACTCCTGCACAGATAATTTTTCACACACTTTGTTTCAGTCACCCTGTTTTTCACAATCTTCACATTCCACCCTAAATATACACTGAATTATAATAATCAGATGGAACACCTACAGCATTCTTAAACTGTTCCCATGACAAAAACTTCCCATCTGCAAGCGCTAAATGCTTTGTTTGATAAATTCTATTCAAACCACTTTCTTGTAAAATAAGCTTTCTTTTAATGACTGATCAACCTTCTTTGTTCTACAGTTAAGGTATACAACTGCCTTTTTACATCTAAAGAACATCATGTTTACTTATATGCGATGTACTTTGTCTTCTACAAGTTCTAGCAATGAATTGGACTGAAAGTGGATTTAATTCATGATTAACTCTGAGATGGCGATGAATAGATTAGAAGCACAACAGAGTATGACACATATACCATTAACCAAACTCATTTATTGGCAATTTATTTCAATGCCCAGTTAATGATTGTACATATAGCGTTTAATTAATCTCAGACTTTGTCAGCTGTTTGTTTGCAATTATCACTTTTTTAAAGATTTCTTGTTAATGTTGCCGCATTTTTTTATTTTTTTTTTTTTAAATAACTGACATTCGAAAAATCATTTAACACAATTTCGTGGTTGCTGCAAAGTTGTTGTTTCTGCTGTTGATGTTTTTTTCTTTCCCTAGAAAAAAATGTTTTTGTTTGATTGTCTGTTTGTTAAACACACAATCCAATTCTGGATGTGTTGCAATGTACGGGGCATAGCCTCAGAAACGCGATGAAAGAATTTGTTGGCTACTTATAGGCTTTATAAAGTCTGAAACTTCCTATCATCTAATATACATGTTTCGAGTCGGCGAATGTTGTCGGTCGCAAAAGTATCAAAACCACAACTGACAATCTAATATCTACAGCGTGCATCCTCAAGTAAATTTCATTAAAGCATAGCACTTACAAGATCCTTGGGTGGCCTTTCATTGCTTTTGCCGAATAAACCATGATGAACAAATCTAAATTATTTTAATCAACGATATCTTATCACATTCTCGATTGGGAAATCCTCAGAGATGTAAACTTCCTGGTGGGCATGCGTAATAGGCTAAGAAAACATTCTTCCAAAGGGAACCTACTCATAGACCTTGTGTCATTTCGATCTTCAGGCAAAACTCCGGTTAGGCCTTTGATCTATGTTTGCACTTTTACAGACACACACATGCACCTTGGCTACAAATCATGACCAACAGTCATATCACGCATACATATTCCTATTATAAACTATGAGTTATTATAAATCTTTTGTGAGACCTCATGAGGAATATGCAAATACGATTTGGTGCCCATACTTGAAAAGACAATCATCTCAAATAGAAAGAGTTCAAAGACATGCTACAAAGCTATTAAAAGAATGCAAAGATAAATCTTATGCAGAAAGATTGCAATATTTGAATCTACATTCATTAAAAGGCAGAGGGACAAGAGGTGATCTTATACAGACTTACAAAATATTGAATGGATTTGATGATGTTTGTGTTGACTCACTCTTTTCTCTTCCACAACATAACATCACAAGAAATGCAGAAGGAAAGATATTTATTCAGCACTGTCGTACTAACAGAAGAAAATTTTCCTTTTCACACAGAGTAGCCCCTTTATGGAATGAACTCCCTACTGACATAAAATTTGCAGAAGACACTAACAAGTTCAAGAATCTTTTGGATGTAATTCCAAAGTATAAGGAACTTTTCAACCATTTTGATGATTAAAATGCCATATTAGGCATAGTGTAAGAAAAGACAACTGGGCATTCAACACCTGTACTTTTAACAAAAAGTATTTGACAAAGAGGGGACGTACATAGGCCGCGAGGCCTAGGCTTTTGAGCCAGAGCCTACTACTACTACTACTACTACTACTACTACTACTATTGACAAAAATGAAATACGACATTGATGGATAAAAGCGACTGAGCTAGTCAACGATCTGACCAACAACAAAAGGGAATAAAATCTGAAGGGGCATAAAAAGCCAAATATGACTACGTTGCATATATATAACACCCCAAATCCTGATCTTGATCCTGATAGAGGTTGTATCAGCTGACGCAGAACTGTCAGTCGTTCTGATTCTCTATGGGCGCAACCACGATCACTTCTGACCTTTGCTGTAAGACTGGGGCGAAGAGAGGTCGGAAGCAAAGAAAATCGGACACTTGTTGGATGGAGAAAGAGTGGGTGTGAATCAATTCAGAAAAAGAAAAAGCCCGATCAGCAGCTCGAGCATGATTCCGACTCTTCACTGCAAGCAGTTGGGATGGGGGTGAAGGGGGAGGGTGGAGGGAGAAGTTGATTGTGAATCACTGTCCTGCCTGAACTCTGGCAAACATCTGAAAGATGAGGCCTGGGCAGTTTCTTGGTAAAATTGTTCCAGTCTGACGTTGCAGTGAAAGGAACGGGGGGGGGGGGGGGTCACTGGTCTGTGCGCAAGGTTCATGCACAATGACCTGACCTGAATCTACACGAAGATTTAAGTGCATGCTTACATATGCCACAGGACAGAGACAAATGGGGGAGGGGAGGAAGGGATGATTACACAATTATATATCAGAACATAATGGGGGGGGGGGGGGGGGGGGGGGGGGGGTCATGACTCCATGGCAACGAAAGGAAAATCTACAACACAACCCCATCATCAACAGACGCCAAAGTGCATCAAACACACACACACACACACACACACACACACACACACACACACACACACACACACACACACACACACACACACAAGGTCTAAGATCATCTTGTGATGAAAAGACGTTAAATAAAACTACTGAACTGAACTAACTAAACACACACACACACACACACACACACACACACACACACACACACACACACACACACACACACGCACACTGACGTCCTATCGCCACCCTTTTACACCCCTTCCTCTTCATGTCCCATTCCCAGGCTGCAGTCCCCAGCACCTCTTTCACATACACAGACCTCGCACCTGCACACACACTTCTCCCCTCATTCCCCACCCTCACCCTCATATACACACAGAAAACATAATGCAGCATGCACACTGAATACAGACATGCATGTGTAGGCACCGTAACATTGTCACAGATGTGAATACATCAACAAATGACAGTCCAGGGGGAGTGGGAGGATTGTTCAGATGAGAATAAATGTTTTTAGATCATATTGAAAACACTGCAAAGAAGCTGAATGTCTTAAGGAGTAGGGAAGATTGTTCCAGACTAATGGACTTTGAAAACAGAAACAGACAGAATCCTGAGGACTCGTGTGTCAACAGAAGGGAACTATTCATCATGAGGGCGTGTAAAGGGGAGAGAAGTCTCATAGATATACCAAGACCGGACAAAACAAGGGAATTGAAGCACAAAGAGGCGGTCGGTTGTATTCCACTCTCTTTTAAACAGGCAACCAGTGAAGAGAGTCAGTTTAAGTTTCAGTTTCATCAAGGAGGCGTCACTGCGTGCGGACTAGTCCATATACGCAACACCACATCCGCTAAGTTTTGAGACCACACTGACCATGGATAAATGAATTGACAACTAAGATGAGAGAATTGATGAAGAGGGTCTTGTGGCTACGACTTAGCAGATGTCTGACCTACGCATTAGCCCAATGCGCTGGTCCCACCTGGAGTGCTTACTAACATTGGTTGTCTTTTTTTTTTTTTTTTTTTTTTTTTTTTTTAGGTATGTGTTTGTAGTGAATGTACATTATTATGTGTGTGTATGGATGTGTGGGCACAAGGCCTGTGTGTGTGCGAGCGCATGTGTGTGAGCGTATGTGTGTGTGCATGCGTGTGTGCACGCTTGTGTGTGTATGTGTGCACGCACGTGTGTGTGTGTGTGTGTGTGTGTGTGTGTGTGTGTGTGTGTGTGTGTGTGTGTACCTGCATGTATGTGTGTGTGTGCATGTTTAGAGGTGTGTGCATGTGTGTGTGTGTGTGTGTGTGTGTGTGTGTGTGTGTGTGTGTGTGTGTGTGTGTGTGTAGTTTGTGGGAGCAGACACAGTATCTGCATATACATGTATACATAAATGTGTGTATATGTGTGTGTCTTTGTATCTGGACGTGTGCACATGTGCGTGTGTGAAGGCATTTATGCGTTTATATGTATGCGTGTATGTGCGCATATATGTGGGTGTGGATGTGCATATGCACGTATGTGTATATGTGTATGCATAGGAGCGAGCAGACATACATATGCACGCACGTGTGTGTGTGTGTGTGTGTGTGTGTGTGTGTGTGTGTGTGTGTGTGTGTGTGTGTGTGTGTGTGTACGCATGCGCGCGCGCGCGCGCGCGTGTGTGTAGTGACTGCATGCATAAATGTTCAGAAGATGACTTAGGATCAACAACAAGACCAAGACCATCAAATATGACATATAATATACATGCATGCGCACATGTGCGCGCGCGCACACACACACACACACACACACACACACACACACACACACACACACTCCACACATAAAAATAAGAACAACAGCTCCACACCACACCCCCCCACACACACACACACACACACACACACACGCACGCACACACGCATGCACGCACGTACGCACACATACTTATTCACTCTCTCACGCACACACTCACATACCAACGCTTGCACACTCACGTCCGTTGACTCTCTAATTAACTTGCTGGCATCAACCCACTGATGAATACACATCAGCGTACACATGTTTACATTATGCGCCGGGGGCCCTGAGAGATTCAGTCTTATTTCAGTGGTATGTGTTTGATCATTTGTGTCTGTTATTGGAAAGGTCCAGTATGAGTTTGCCCCAATCTCTAGGAGTCTTGGCAATGTTGGCCTTGAAATTATTCCGGTGTTTGGTTGGTTGGTGATGTTTCATGCTCTTCCCTCAAGTCTGGATGTGCAACCACTTCCTCTCATGATGTTCAGATCTGAAAGATGGTCTATGGTATAGTGGCTTTGCTCTTGTTTGCTTGAGTGATTCTTCAGATTTCGTATCACACCAGATCGGCCAAAATGTAATCCAGTTCTTATCATTGTCTTGCCAGCCAGTGTGTCTGCTCTCTCGTTTCCTTTAACTCCAGCATGTCCAGGACAGTACATCCATGTAAAAAAAATTGATCTCTTCAACGGAAGGCTGCGCATTAGTTCATTCCTAGCAGGGCTTCCTATTTCACTTTCACTTTGAAGTAAGTTCATGAAGTCACTATCGTTGCTTGTTGAGTTTGAAACTGGTTTATGGATGAAAGCCAGTGGAGTGCTTGTGTCACTGCTTCTACCTCCATTGTTAGACTTGAAGTTGTTAAACTGTGTGCGTCATTGTCTTCTTGGATAGTTCGGCCATTTTGCTTCACTGTGTATCCCCAGCCTGACTTACCTTAGGTGGCATAACCGTCAGTGTATACTACAATATCAGCTTTAGTGTAAAGATCTACCTGCCTCTGAATTTCTGCCTTGGTTTTGCCTTCGGGCCATTCTCGACAATGCCTTCCCAGTACTGGAGTAATGGCAATTTGGTAGAGATGTTTGAAGTGGTCTGGATACTTCTCCCATTCCTCAATTTCTTTGAGTTCTGCTACCTGGCACACAAGCTGTATACTGTCTTCTGCCTGTCACATCCATGATTTTCTACGTTCTAGCCGAGTGCCTTTTGTTTCCTTGACTACCACATGAAGTGGGTTTTGGGGATTTTCAAGAGCTCTGAAATATGCCTTCACCTGTTCCAG
The DNA here is from genome assembly GCA_016801955.1 of Conus betulinus. Classification (NCBI taxonomy): domain Eukaryota; kingdom Metazoa; phylum Mollusca; class Gastropoda; order Neogastropoda; family Conidae; genus Conus; species Conus betulinus. The sequence continues at coordinate 530,431 of JADBJO010000155.1, forward strand.
CTTGTGTCTTGTCTGCATTGAAGGAAGGTCGAGCAGGTATCGCATAGTTGCAACTGGTGTGTGCTTCGTGGCTTCCAGGATCAATCTCATTGCTTCATTTTGAATTCTTTCTAATTTGAGATGGTTGCTGTTGGACAGTGTTGTAAGCCCTAATCCTTAATCTATCACACTGAATACCAGTGAGTGATACAGTCGGTAGAGATGGTGCTGTTCAATGCCTTTAGCTGCCATTGCTTTCATGGCAGATAGGCCCTTTTTTGCATTTAAGAACAATATTCTCAGCATGCTTTCTAAAGATTAGCATTCTGTCAAAGCCTACACCCAAAATAGCGTAGGTTGTTAGTTAATTCAAGTGGTATTCCATTGAAGGAAACTGGTGAGGGTACTTGTGCTGGTGTCTTGTTGAGAGTGCAGACTAATGTCTGGGCTTTTGAAGGGTTGATGGACGATCCAGTGTCTTGACACCACTGAGCAATGTGGTTCAACTGTTGCTGCACTGCTGTCGTTCTTTCTTGAGCATTATTTGATGTTTTGTAGATCAGACCGTCATTTGCTCGAGCAGTTTCCGTTTCTGTAGGTCTGCAAGGCCTTGTAAAACATTGTACAAAACAGGGGAGAGACGAGAACCCTGAGGTAATCCAATAGAAAGTTTATGAGGCTCAGACGTCCAATCTCAAATTAGGATGACGGTTCGCTCCTGAAGTGCCGCTGCTATCCATCGTTGTAAGTGTCTTGTGGCTCCATAGTCAAGTAGTAGTTCCATGAGAAGCGAGAACTGGACTTTGTTATATGCGTCTTCCAGGTGTATTGCAACAGCTAGTGTTTCTTCCGTTCTTTGGAATCCTTCGTATACTTCATATGTAAAAAAAGAGGCCGCATTTTCCCATGTACATTTACCTGTTCTGTAGCCTCCTTGATTTGACAGGAGGATTTGCCGACTTTCAAGATCTATTGCGAGTTTTCTTGCTATGATTCGTTCCATGAGCTTTCCTGCTATATTTTGCATAGTGAGTATGCAGTAGCCATTTAGCCGATGATGATCTTTTCCTGGCTTTGGTAAAGCTTTCAGGCAGCTGTGTGTCCAGTCCTCTGGGACATAGCCTTCATCAAAAACCTCCTGGTAGAGTTGGGCTCTTATCTTTTGGGAGGTGTTTGATATCTGCATAACGTACTTTGTTTGGACCTGGAGCACTGTCCTTTGTGCATCTAGCTATTGCGTCATCCAGTTCAGATGCTGTAATTTAATTATCATCAATGCCAGTCTGAGCTAGGTGTTGGTTTCACTTCGTCAAATATTCATCTTTTTCTCCAAATTTCTTCGATCACTCTATACTGTGGAACGTTTAAGTAAGGCCAACCCTTTCTCCAAATTTGTCTTGAGTTCGTGTATTCGAAAGAGTCGCTGAAGAAGCAAAAGAAACCAAGTGGCAACAATTTTGTCTGTCACTTAATTATGACACAACACCGACTCGGTTCTGGCACTTCTATAGTCGCATGGAAGGAAAACACAAAACAAAGGCAACCCAGATATCTTAGACGCTGATAGGATCACAAAACTCGAAGAGGGTAAAGAAGAGGAGAACTGTGTTCTGATTTGGACCATGCGAAAACAATGTGAGCAGCATGATTCTGAACATCTGCAGTCTGTAACGAAGGAATTTTGAACAGCCAGAGAGAAGTTAATTGCAGTAATAAGTCCGGATAGAACAGAAACAGATCAGAAGAACAGATCAGCGCTTTTTGATAGTCTTCAATTAGAAGATGACAAGAACAGAGCTACATCGTTGAAAGATACCAAGGAAGAGAAAAGGGCAATGTTAAAGAACTTCTTCGGCAGAACAAGCATCATTTTAGTTTTATCCTCTTTGAATTTGAGCGTGTTCATTGTCATCCATACTTTTAAAATGATGGTATGAGTGAAAAACCAAGACAAAATGATACCAGTTATTCCAAAAAAGTGAGTTGCAGATGGTCAGAATTAGTGATAACTTGGGTTTTTTTTGTTGCTGTTTTTGTTTGTTTGTTTTGTTTGTTTTTTTCATTTCAGTGACAGCTGTTTACTGTGGACTTCATGCAAAGTGGCAAAGCTGAGGTTGGTGGCAGTCCTTTTCTTTTCCAGTGTGAGCCATTTCCTTTTGTCAGTCATCATGGTAGACAAGCTTGATGTTGACTGATAGTCACCTGTGACAAGGTGTGCAGCCTCAATATTCTGGGTTTTTCTCACTGCTGGCAGTCCTCATACAGGACCAGATGGAAGCATGATGCCACTGCACTGCTGCCTTCTCTTTCATGTTTTCTTCAGACACCTTTGGACAAATCTCAGGGTGATGTTGGTTTGGGTACAATGTTGTTGACACCTTTGGACAAATCTCAGGGTGATGTTGGTTTGGGTACAATGTTTGACACCTTTGGACAAATCTCAGGGTGATGTTGGTTTGGGTACAATGTGGACACCTTTGGACAAATCTCAGGGTGATGTTGGTTTGGGGTACAATGTTGCTGATTGGGCATCCCATTTACCATTGTCTTGAAGGCTGACCCCAACTACTTCACTCTGCTCACTCTGTGGGGATCTTGGTTAAGGAGTGTTTACCTGGGGGAGGTGCAGTGTTTACCTGGGAGAGGTGGTGGGTTTCCTCCCAGTAACATGCATAAGGCTACATGTGTCTGATGGGGCTTTGTGTTCCATTCAGTCTCCCATCATGCTGAGTCTGCAGGTCCTCCTGAAGCTGCTGTCCACCTGGCGCTTGACCTATCAGCTGGCAGATGTCATCAGCAAACAAGCTGGCATTAGAAGTCACCCTGTCTGAAGAGCCATTGATGTACAACTAAAACAGACAGGGGCTGAGAGTGGTACCTTGGGGAACTCCTGATTTCATGTTAAGAGTCGGAACAGCTTCACTCTATGCTGTGTTCTATTTTGTGCACAGAAGGCTGTGGGTGACCTTGTCAAAAGTCCGTCATCACATCAGCAGTTGAAAATCAGCACTCAAGGTAATGGTTGTCTTCAAGTTCTCCAGGAGTTGGGTCTCAAGCTTTGCCGTATCAGAAGCCATACTGTCACAACAAGAGAATAGTGTACTGCTTTAGGTGGTTCATGATTGCACTGAGAAGGATGTGCTCAAAGATCTTTAGGTGGCTCATCATGATTGCACTGACAAGGATGTGCTCAAAGATCTTTAGGTGGTTCATAATTGCACTGACAAAGGTTGTGCTCAAAGATCTTTGGGTGGTTCATGATCGCACTGACAAGGATGTGCTCAAGATCTTTAGGTGGTTCATGATTGCACTGACAAGGATGTGCTCAAGATCTTTAGGTGGTTCATGATTGCACTGACAAGGATGCGCTCAAAGATTGCACTGACAAGGATGCGCTCAAAGATTGCACTGACAAGGATGCGCTCAAAGATTGCACTGACAAGGATGCGCTCAAAGATTGCACTGCACTGACAAGGATGCGCGCAAAGATTGCACTGACAAGGATGCGCTCAAAGATTGCACTGACAAGGATGCGCTCAAAGATTGCACTGACAAGGATGCGCTCAAAGATTGCACTGACAAGGATGCGCTCAAAGATTGCACTGACAAGGATACGCTCAAAGATTGATTGCACTGACAAGGATGTGCTCAAAGATTGCACTGACAAGGATGTGCTCAAAGATTGCACTGACAAGGATGCGCTCAAAGATTGCACTGACAAGGATGTGCTCAAAGATTGCACTGACAAGGATGCGCTCAAAGATTGCACTGCACTGACAAGGATGCGTTCAAAGATTGCACTGACAAAGATGTGCTCAAAGATTGCACTGACAAGGATGTGCTCAAAGATTGCACTGACAAGGATGCGCTCAAAGATTGCACTGACAAGGATGTGCTCAAAGATTGCACTGACAAGGATGCGCTCAAAGATTGCACTGCACTGACAAGGATGCGCTCAAAGATTGCACTGACAAGGATGCGCTCAAAGACTGCACTGACAAGGATGCACTCAAAGATTGCACTGACAAGGATGCGCTCAGAGATTGCACTGACAAGGATGTGCTCAAAGATTGCACTGACAAGGATGCGATCAAAGATTGCACTGACAAGGATGCGCTCAAAGATTGCACTGACAAGGATGCGATCAAAGATTGCACTGACAAGGATGCGCTCAAAGATTGCACTGCACTGACAAGGATGCGCTCAAAGATTGCAATGACAAGGATGCGCTCAAAGATTGCACTGACAAGGATGCGCTCAAAGATTGCACTGACAAGGATGCGCTCAAAGATTGCACTGACAAGGATGCGCTCAAAGATGCACTGACAAGGATGTGCTCCAAGTTCTTTCATGGTACACACATCAGTGAGACTGGCCTGCAGTTGTAAAGCACAAAATGCTGGCCTTCCTTAAGACTGATCAAACAAGGCCAGTCTTTCAGTCATGCTGTGCATATGTTAAAACTGAGGGTGAGGGATCGTGTGTGTGTTTGTGTGTGTGTGTGTGTGCATGCGCGCGAGTATGTGTGTGTGTGTGTAAGTGTTTTGAGTGTGTGTGTATGTGTGTATGTGTGTGTGTATGTGTGTGTGCACGTGCGAGTCTGTGTGTGTAAGTGTTTTGAGTGTGTGTGTGTGTGTGTGAGTACAACAACATGTTAATCCGACAGTGAATGGTTTTCAGTCAGTCAGTCAGTCAGTCAGTCAGTGTGTGTGTGTGTGTGTGTGTGTGTGTGTGTGTGTGTGTGTGTGTGTGTGTGTGTGCGTGCGCGCGCGCACGCATGCGAGCATGTGTGTGTGTGTGTGTGTGTGTGTGTGTGTGTATGCGTGCGCGCGCGCACGTGTGTGTGATCTGTCTTGTTTGCTTTTTCCGACTGACTCTTTTATATGGATCATCTCCATGCGTCTATGGGAGCACAAATATGTGTGTATGAATGTATGCTTGTATCTGTACTTTCTGTGACTGGCAGCACCAATGACAGCTGGAGCCTGGGAGGGGATGATGCCGATGGCCAGTAGCTCTGACTGATTCATGGCACTGCTTCACTGGGCTCCCTTCTCATTTTCAACTTGGCTGCCAGATTCAGCTTAGACCCTTTACAAAGGGGACAAAACAAAATACTAGACAAAACACGATGTGTTTTGAACTCTTAGGTCTTCTTCAGGCAAGATAAACAATATTCATGACAAAGACAATGAAGGATGAACCATCAATCGTCTTCTTGAATTCAGTGCAAGATAATGTTTTGTTTTGTAATTTGTTTTGCCCCCTTTGTCTGGTTGATCAATTCTGATCTTTCTGTAAACAAGTTTGTTTCAATTTCCACTTAAAATCACCTCACTTTGAAACTAAGGAAAAAGACAGTCTCCTCCCTTTTAGCTGGCTGCATTCACACACTCCCTTGGTAGTTATTTTTCTCTGTGCAACTGGATTTGTGATAATGATGTTTGTTACAGTGCTGTATCGACCTCAAGCACTATGCTGAATTTCATGTTTAACTTCAGGAGCCTTAAATCCTTGTGACCATGGCAACGTACCAGCTGATCTGATCCCTGCCTTGTTACCATGGTAACACTAAGAGTTGGTAGTTTCTTTATGTAAGTCCCACTCTGATCTTGTGTACAAGATCCTGTTCTGCTGTTGTTGTGTATGTGACCATGCTTTAACGCAAAAGTGCTTTTGCTCACATGATTAGGTGACATCTTCAGCAGGTCAGGGAGGTCATCACAACCAGTCCCTCCACTTACTGTTCATGACGTCATGTGGTTTGTGTAAACGAAAGCAATGAAGCCATGACAATTCAGTTTGGTCTGAGAATATATTGAGATGGTACTTGACGTTCTTTCTTTTCTTTCTTTTTTTTTTTTTCCTCACTGCATCTAAGCAAAACTGGTCCAAAGAACCATGTCTGCTGAGTTAACAGAAAAGTTGACCAACACCCTCCCCCCCCCACCCCGGGACAAGGATATAACGAGATGTAAACATATGGTCTCTGTCTCTCCGTTTGAATCAACAGCAAGCTCAATTCTTAGATACAGAAGTTCATCAAAAAAAAACTCCACAAAGACATATAAGGTCCATATTTATTCAAAATCACTTCAGTTCAATCACAGTCATTTTTACTTGATCAGTCAGTATCAACATACTCATGGCCTAAAATATCAATACAATATGGTTCCATTTAGACAAAATAAATCAATGTCAATGTAGTCTAGTTGCAACAATAAAGATAAAAAGCAACATTGTTTCATGGATCCTTTTATTTGAATCCATGTGCATGTTGCATGTTTGTGCATGTGTGCTTGGTGTGGTGTGTGTGTGTGTGTGTGTGTGTGTGTGTGTGTACTTGAATGGTGTGTGTGTGTGTTGTCTGTGTGTGCGTGCATGCGGCTGCATGCACGCATGTATGCATGCACACCTGCGTGTGTGTGTGTGTGTGCACGCGCACACAAGTGTGCATGCATGTGTGTGTGTGTGTGTGTGTGTGTGTGTGTGTGTGTGTGTGTGTGTGCGTGTGTGTGTGTGCATGTGTAGGTCTGTGTGTGTGTGTGTGTGTGTGTGTGTGTGTGTGTGTTTGTGTGTGTGAGAGACCTTTTTTCCCCCATGTAACATCACCAGTTATGGTGAAAAAACACGTTAAACAGAAGATTCATTCATACATACAAGCGGTCCACTTGACCTACACGGCCTGGGTTGGTGACCTGTCAGTCTGCTGAGTGATCTTGGATGGACAGCAAAGCCACTCCCTCCCCACACAGTCCAATGAACAGCCTGTCCCTGGAACCAAGGTAGCACATCACCTTCGAATAATATGACAATGTTGCTTTTAGCCCAGCAAACTGCAAAGGGCCATACCAGGGCTGTCATATATATATATATATATATATATATATATATATATATATATATATATATTATAGACTTTTAAATAATGCTGACCATTACTGTGTAGTAGACAAAGACCCTACCACCCAGATAGCGAAAACTTCCAATCATATTGTCAATAAATTACTAGATACAGGTGTAATCGATACCAACACCTCTAAATGGGCAATCAATGACATGAAATCCGTTCGCACCCCTCTATTCTATCACCTTCCCAAGATTTACAAGTCCTTACAGCAGCCCCAGGTAGACCTATTGTTTCAGGGGTGGGGGGCCCTACGGAAAAAAAAACTCTCAGCATTAGTAGACCACTGGCTACGTGATACCGTTGCTTCTCTTCCCAGTTACATCCAAGACACTACTCATCTGTAAACACCGTCGAAGAATGGAATTTAAAATATGGACCCTTTCCCAACCTGATTTTGGTAACAATAGACGTAGTGGGACTTTATTCCAACATACCCCAGAATGAGCTGAATAATGCAGTTGAATATTATTTGATCAAAAAGCTGACCCCAGCATACCTCCCACTGATACACTTCTAGAAATTATGAATCATGTTTTGGAAAAGAATTACTTTATCTTTGAAAACCATATATATCACCAAATTTCAGGAACAGCCATGGGGACTCCCATGGCTCCCTCTGTGGCCAATCTGTTTATGGGGAGGTTTGAAACAGAGCTTCTTTCTAACAGCCCCGTTCCTGTTGTTCAGCACTTCTGGAAAAGGTTTATAGACGACATACTGCTACTCTGGACAGGGACTCAGACTGACCTACAAACATTCCTGACGTATATCAATACAGTTCATCCCACCATTAAATTCACTTACAATACCTCTGTTGAAACAACTTCCTTTCCTTGATGTACTATTATACTTAGAGAATGGCTTTATCCAAACAGATTTGTACACCAACCCCACTGATGCACATGCTTATTTACACTACAAGTCTAGCCATCCCCCCCACTGCAAAAGCAAAAGGAATTTACCCTACAGTCAGTTTTTGAGAGTCAGACGTATATGTTCTAAACCAGAAGATTTCATTAACCGCTCAGAGCAGATGTTCGAATTTCTCAGACTAAGAGGCTACAAACCCCAAACTCTAAGCACTGCTCTTGAAAAGGCAAAAAAGACACCCAGACATGATACTCTTACTTACAAACCTAAGCTGTCCAACCCTAGAACACCCGTTATTGTCACTCATAACCCTAGCAACCCCCCTCTGCGTCAATGGTTTAAAGAATTATATCAGACAGTTTTCACCAGTGACAAACTTAAACAGGCCGTACCTCACCCACCCATCCTAGGAGAAAGAAACAGCCGTTCTCTTAAAGACTTACTTATGCCCTCAGCCCTCCCCATCAAATTAAATCCTAAAGACCCTAATGGTTTTTTCAAATGTTCCAACAAATGTGTTATTTGTAGAGAGCACGCCTTGGAATCCACCAGTTTCATTAGCCACCAGACCAAAGAAAAATTTACTCTAAGACACCATACTGACTGTCAAACCAATAACATCATTTATCTCATGTTCTGCGAACTCTGTCAGAATTCTCAATACATTGGTGAAACAAAAAATTCACTCAGAAAACGTTTCTATCTGCATAGATCTCACATCAAGAACAACATCGGGACTCTAGTCACCCAAACATTTTAACCTGCCCAACCACACCCTGGCCAACATGAAATGCATGGTGATAGAAAAAGTTTTTTCAGACAGCCACACGCACAGAATTTGTAGGGAAAAATTCTGGATAAGAAAATTGAAAACTCTCCATCCTTTCGGACTCAACGCACTACAATAACTGTTCATGTTCTACGCCTCTGGACTCCTTTTACCTTCGCCACCCCACCCCCGAACCTTCCCCCCCCCCCTTTCTCCCCCCCCCCCCCCCCCCCCCCCCACACACTACACACACTCACACACACACTGACACACACTCACACACTGACACATACACTCACACACACACAAACTCACTCACACTCGCACCAACACACACTCATTTACGCCCACACTCCCGTATATGCGTGATGCGCGCACGTTTTTACACACTGTCACTCAGCCCCTCTTCCTTACACTATAATGTCCCTTTGCTCCCCTTCCATTTGAATGATTGCCTGTATGTGAAATCCTTTTTAGCTTCTTGTTTTAAGATAGTGAATTTTATTCACTTTCTTTTTATGCATGGATAAATGTTGTGTGACTCGCCGCCAGTTGACTCACCACCACTGAGGAAGGCAGTAAAGCCGAAAATTTGGAAATCTTTTTATCTTGTCTGTTGTGGTTTTTAAACTCTCTGTTTTATATATATATATATATATATATATATATATATATATATATATATATATATATATATATATGAATATTTTTAATATCCATACAACTCATTAAAACACACCCTTTGAAAACACACCAGAATTTCATTAAAATTTTTCTTCTGTAAAATCTTTATCAGATGAAAAATGTTGATCTCTTTTGGAAATTCAAAGATCATGTTGGGCACGACATCTCTGAACAGGGTTTTCATGGAATCTGCAGTAAAACGTTTGTGTCTCACATCATGAAAACATCACATCACTGAAAATGATAAGGCAGGGTTCCCACTTCTTCACAGGAAAAAAGTTCAAGGGTTTTTCAAGGGTTTCTAAAGGGGATATTTTAATTTTTAAGGGGCAAATTTAGCCGTACAATTGAAAAAAAAAAGAGTGAATAATAACCTTACACATGTAATCCAGCCATGATGATAAGGTGATTACACTTCTGTAGTCTTTTCCACGCTCAATATCATGTATATACAAAAAATAAAAAATGAAGTCTTTATACAGAAATTGAGAAATCAGAAAAAGAAAACTTTCAATCTGCTTTCCGGACCAGTATCTGACATGAATGTCCAGCTGCTTCTGTTTCAAGTCCTTGCTCAATGATTCATCAAAAAGCATGACATATTCATTGCGCCGAGGCCTCCTCTCTAGCACATTTCAGGAGGGAGCTCAGCAAACTTTACTTTTAAAATACAGCCACTGTATGTGCTGTCGTGTGGAAGTGTGTGTGAATGGTTGGCGGGCATGGACTATCCTAGTGCTTGTTCTGGGCAGGATAGGGAGCAGGATAACTCCTTTTTAAAAGGCGAATGTGGGTAGCCTTCCTGTAGCTCCACACTTAACTGGGTTTTGTTGTTGTTGTTGTTGTTGTTTTAAAATGGAGTGACTGATGGCGGAGAATGAAGCAAAATTTAGAAAGAGAGGGGGTTAGTTACCGCCAAGGACATGGACAAAGCACAGGACAAGACACAATGCAATTCGACCTCTTGGATCTTCTTCAGGGGAAAAAAAAAATCACATTTAACATTTAGGACAGTATAAAGAACGAAGACTTATCTGTCCATGTGGTAGGAAGAATGGCCGCCAGACGGAAACGACAGAGGGGATTATGACAGAGAAAAAAAAAAAGGGGGGAGGGGGGTGTGTGGGGGGGGGGGGGATGAAATGATGGGGTTGTGTAGCTGGTTTAGTGGGGTGGTGCGATATATTTGTGATGGTTGTGGTTAAGGTGGATTGATAATAATGCTAAGTAAGGGGGGTAGGGGGGGGGGGGATTTTTATTAATATATTATACATAATTTATATATATATGTCCTAAATGTTAAATGTAATGTTTTTAGTTTTCAACAACTTTTTTCCTCTCTAAACTTTTGTTTTGTTTAATTCTACTACCTTTCGCTGGCTGCTTTGGGGGTGCTGTTGCATTCTTTTTCGAACCCTTGGCGGTCGGAACACCACAGAATTATGGACTGTGACGCCAAGAGAACAGACACAATCAGCCGTGTCTCCCTGATGAGTCTGATCCAGCGGACGAAAGGCCTAAGAGCAGGCGACACATACAGATCTGTCTTTGAGAGGGATTGTGATAGTTTCCTCATGCAGCTAGTGAAGGGGTTTTTTTCATGTTTATGATATACATTTTCCCATTATTTCATTTTCATTTTCAATTTTTTTTTCTCTCAATTTCAAATCTTTGCCAAGTCATTACTATAATGATGGAAGAATTGTTAACCTGCACTTGTTTTCCCCCACTACTTAATTGTTCAGCATTATATATATATATATATATATATAGAGAGAGAGAGAGAGAGAGAGAGAGAGAGAGATAGAAGGGATAGTAATGATAATAATGATAATGGTAGTAATTATAATAACTAGATGAATAAAATGAAAGTAACTGTAATAACAAAACAATTAAGTGAATAGATAAATGATTTTTTTTTTGTTGTTGTTGTGTGTGTGTGTGTGTGTGTGTGTGTATGTAGGCTAGCTGGTAGGTAAGTTAGGGGGGGGGGGTGTGGTATGATGTTGTCTTTTTGAACAAGAAAGTAGGTTTTTTTTTTTTTTTTTTTTTAACAAACGCGCACTTAAATGAGTCACTTAAAGTCTTTGGAGACGACGTGTCGACTGATTTGAAGATTCAGTCTGTGATCTCACTCTTTTTCAGTTCTAACAGAAAAAAAGGAGCAATGCCAAAAGTTGCAAGACATCTACTTTTGGTTTCCCCACACCGTTAGTTCGTCGCAATCGAGGAATATGGAACATTGCTGCAAACAGTTTCGCGTTGTCTTCAGCAGATCGGAAACTGTTATGATTGTTGATGGCATGAATCGTCCACAACACTTCAGATTTCAACACATCTGTCCCACTTGCTGTTATTGTGGACTGGCTGACGATTCTTACTGAGGGAAGGGGTCTGACCCGATTTGATTTGATGAATTTGATGATTGCCGAACGAAGTCTGTAAGACTACCGACGGCCTACTCGCTTTATCCAATTCCACGTATTTTTTCCTCTTTCCGTGATTTGCAACCGCCGATTCGCCCATTGTCCGAACATCAACGGTCTTTTTGCACACTTTACAGAAAAACGCATGTTTGTTGTCTCTGCATTCAGTGATCCAGCTTCGATATTCTTCCTTCTGTAGCCACAACGGATCAAATGCGTAAATTTCCCTTTGGCATGATGACAGACGCAACAGTATCGGACTTCGCCGAAGATGAGGGCATGGCGCCCTTTGTCGGAAGTCAAACTGCGCATGCGCAAACGATAACCGACTATTGAATTGCTTCCCTTTGCTTGAAAAGCAGACGACACGCAACACGATTTGAGAGGCGAAAATCGATGTCCGAAGTCTCGTTCGCGTTTGTTCTCCGATTCGTCTTCAAATGTTACGGTCAGTTTTGGTCCGAAAACGATTTTTTAAGGGGATTTCAAGGGATGGTAGGGATATCTGCAGTTTTCAAGGGTTTTTTCAAGGGCCTTTTTGACCCAGTTGAAATTTAAAGGGTTTTCAAGGGTCTTCAAGGGGCGTACGAACTGCAATGTAACATGGACGTTAAAACAATGATAGAACTGCCAATGTAATATGGACGATTAAACAATGACAGAACTGCCATTGTAGCATGGACAATTAAACAATGACAGAATTGCCATTATAACATGGACAATTAAACAATGACAGAATTGCCACTGTAACCTGGACGATTAAACAATGACAGAACTGCCATTGTAACATGGACGATTAAGCAATGACAGAACTGCCATTGTAACATGGACGATTAAACAATGACAGAACTGCCATTGTAGCATGGACGATTAAACAATGATAGAACTGCCAATGTAACATGGACGCTAAAAAATGACAGAACTGCCATAGGACGATTAAACAATGACAGAACTGCCATTGGACAATTAAAGAATGACAGAACTGCCATTGGACGATTAAACAATGACAGAACTGCCATTGGACGATTAAACAATGACAGAACTGTCATTATAACATGGACGATTAAACAATGATAGCAATGCTATTATAACATGGACAATTAAACAATGATAGAACTGCCATTATAACATGGACATTAAACAATGATAGAACTGCCATTATAACACTGACAATTAAACAATGACAGAACTGCCATTATAAAATGGATGATTAAACAATGATAGAACTCCTATTATAACATAGACAATTAAACAATGATAAAACTGCCAAACTGCCACCATAACATGGATGAATAAAAACTGATAGTACTGTCATTGTAACATGGACGATTATGCAATAATAGAACTGCCATTGTAACATGGACGATTAAACAATGATAGAACTGCCATTATAACATGGACGATTAAACAATGATAGAACTGCCATTATAACATGGACGATTAACAATGATAGAACTGCCATTATAACATGGACGATTAAACAATGATAGAACTGCCATTATAAAATGGATGATTAAACAATGACAGAACTGCCATTTTATCATGGACAATTAAACAATGACAGAACTGCCATTATAACATGGATGATTAAACAATGATAGAACTGCCATTATAACACTAATGATTAAACAATGATAAAACTGCCAAATAAAACTGCCAAACTGCCACCATAACATGGATGATTAAACAATGATAGAACTGCCATTATAACATGGACAATTAAACAATGATAGAACTGCCATTGTAACATGGACAATTACACTATGATAGAACTGCCATTATAACATGGATGATTAAACAATGATAGAACTGCCATTATAACATGGACAATTAAACAATGATAGAACTGCCATCATATCATGGATAATTCAACAATAGAACTGGCATTACAACATCTATTGAGTGGTGATCTCACTACTTCTTGAAAAGATTTCACGTGTCATTAACACCATCAGGACCTGCAGACTATTATTATTATAATTATAATGGGTACTTACAAAGCGCCTATTCTTGGTCACAGATCAAGCTGTAAGCGCTTTACAATAAAACACACTACCTCACTCTCTCAACAGGCTGCCTACCCAGGTAGAGCCGGCCGAAGAGCAGTCTACTGGTGCTCATTCAGTCATTTCCCGTACCATTCAATATCATTCAAATATCAGTCATCATTTTTATTTATCTCATTTATTCCTCCAATTTCTCACATAGGATGCATGCAATGTTTTATATATGTCCTCCATTTCCACCAGTACACGATGGCACACAATGACAGTAAGTGACAATTTTTGTGGCTTGGTAAGAAATACAGGCAGCTATCTTCAGTCTACATCAATTTTGCCAGGGCAGCAGGAACCCCCCTGCTCTCCGAGTTTTCGATTTTCAACTGCCGTGGGTTCTTTAACCTGTGCAGGGGGGCAGGAAGGCACACGGGTCTGACTTGCTTATAGCCCCATCCGATGGACTTGACTTTCAGTTCGATTTGTCATTCAAACTGGGAAAGAAAGGACGAGAAAGGCAGGGCTTGAACCCATGCACTTCTCACACGCTGGATTGGCAGGCGAATGTCTTACCCACTCTGCCACCTTTCTTCCTTCAGACTAACACAGCATTTCAGGAAACTGTTTTTCTGTGCAGATTCCACCATCCACCTCAGCCTGGTTTTCTTGTGATGTTTCTACTGCACTGTGTCTGACTTGGTCAGTACACAAACTCGCATAAAACAACTGCCAACAAGTGTTGAAAAATATTTCTATATAACTAGTGCCTACTTGTCATGGGGGCCTTGTCAATCATCTCAAGAACCCACACACTGTCTGCATAGGAAGTTCAACTGAAGCCTTGCATTTAATTCCAAATGTAATATTAACTCTCTCTGCTCATTTCCCTTTCATGATGCCTTCGGTTTACAGTGGCACTTTTCACATTCTGAAATGAATAATTCATTGTTTTCCCAGAGTACATATGTATATTAGCAAATGAAATAATATATCAGCATTTCTTCCGCATTCATTCGCCCACATTAACATGAAGCAACCAATGGTAAACACTCATGAACATGAAGCAACCAATCGTAAACACTCCTGAACATGAAGCAACCAATGGTAAACACTCATGAACATGACGCAACCAATGGTAAACACTCATGAACATGAAGCAACCAATGGTAAACACTCATGAACATGAAGCAACCAATGGTAAACACTCATGAACATGATGCAACCAATGGTAAACACTCATGAACATGACGCAACCAATGGTAAACACTCATGAACATGATGCAACCAATGGTAAACTCTCATGAACATGAAGCAACCAATGGTAAACACTCATGAACATGATGCAACAATGGTAAACACTCATGAACATGACGCAACCAATGGTAAACACTCACTTGTGCTGCCAAACCTCCATGTTGGATGGATCAGCGACGTTCACAAAGCAACATCTCTCTAACCTGATCTGTAGACAGATTTAACACTGTCATTAGAGAGATCGAATGATACCGATGAAAAAGACTATATTTCTTTGTACATATGAATTTACTCATCAAAGAGACTACATTAGAGAGTTGTAACCTCAATCTAATAATTAAACAAAAATTAAACCCTCAACTGAGTTTCTACTGCAGCAGTAAGAAATACTTAATTTCAATCTTGTGTGACTGTGTGATTAGCTACTGTAAAAAGTTGTTTCTATTCAAACAGTTTTGACAAAAATAAAAAACCTTTGAAAAAAAAAATGTATGAAATACACCACACATTCTACAAAGTGAACATTTTCGTCTATTTTAAAACATATTCTTCCCACACAAAGATATGGACTTCAGCACAGCGATAACTGGATCATCTTCACCTTGCCCAGATCAGATTCCAGACTGCGCCCATCCTACCTGTAAGTCCTGAGTGAGCCTCCACAGGTTGACTCTCTGGTCGACTGAAGCCGTCAGAACATGAGTCTGAGACAACACCCACACCCCTGGGAACACAATCGTCAGTGTTGTGATGAAGGTCAGACACGGTTCAACTCTTGTTTTGATACTTTTTAACAGCAAAGATAATTATACAAACATACCACAAGAAAAAAACTGTATCCTGGAGGGAAAAACAGGGAGCAGGTTTCCTGTAGAAAGAATTTTATTCTAGCACACACACTGACCCTTGGCTTTGCACATGATCACATCATTGTTTCTTTACCTTTGCACATTATCACATCATTGTTTCTTTACCTTTGCACACTATCACATCATTGTTTCTTTACCTTTGCACACTATCACATCATTGTTTCTGTACTGTGGCTTTCTGGCTTTGAAAATTTCTTGCTTTGATATTTCCATTACATTCTGTAAAAAAAAAAAAAAAAAAAAAAAAATTCAATAAAACCTGGTCAGTTTCTCCAAACAATTTCTAACTTCACCCACAGAAATAATTTCAGTCCTTCAGTTTCAGGAGACCTGACTGTATAACTAGCTAACCCCCCAACACACACACACACACGTAGTGTCAGCGTACCTGTGATCTGGGCAGCGTGGGCATCAGCCTTGCTCACCTTGCCCACCACATCAAACAGACCACAGTCTTTGTCCCCCCTCAGACCAGTTCCATCAGCGGCCATTGTCAGTCTGTGGATGGTCAGCGCGTTGTCATCCCCACCAGTGGCCAGCAACAAACCGCCATCTGAAAATGTCCAGCTTTTCCAAGCACTGGTCAACTTTTAACCCTCCCAAGGTCCCATTCATTGAAAAGCATAATTTCTTCCCATCTTTCTTTTTTTTTTTTTTTTTTCTTATCTCATTTCTCTCCAGGAAAAAATGTTACCAAACCATCTTTCTTTCATGCTTGATTTTTGCAAGAGTCACAATGTTATATGAAAAAAAAAGCAGTCCACTCAAACTTCAAATAAATTAAGAAAAGATGTTGTTTTGATTTTACTGGAGCTGGTTCACACAACAGACAGTATTCAATATGGATAGATTCTGTCTGTTTACTGAAATTCACTGAATATTGTGCTGAAACTACTGAAATTCGCTGAATATTATGCTAAAACTACTGAAATTCACTGCATGTTCTGCTAAAACTACTGAAATTAACTGAATATTATGCTAATGAAACTATTTTTCATAAAACTCTTTTTAAAAACACACACACACAAAATCATACATCAAAAGTAAAAAAAATACGGTAATGCACCAGAGCAAAAAAAAAAAACCCCAAACCAACCCAAGCCATCAGTCAGGTGTAAAACCCACAAACCCTACCGGTCAGTGACTTCAGACTGTTCACACCCCAAACCAACCCAAGCCATCAGTCAGGTGACTTGACGGGCAGCCCTACTGCCAGTGACTTGAGGTGCAGACCCACGCCCCAAACCAACCAAACCCATCACAGTCAGGTGTAAAAACCCACAGTCCAGCCCTACCTGTCAGTGACTTGACACACAGAGCCCTACCAACCAGTGACTTGTAAAACCCACAGTCGTGCAGACTGTTCAGACTGTTCAGCCAGACTGGTGAGCCTCAAGCACCTGGGCAGGACTCCATCCCTGAGGTGAGCCACCTTTGCCAGCAGCTGGACTTGTCCTACCTTCACAAACACAGGACTCCACACCTGAACCACCCGGCCCTGCAAACGCCGGAACAAAAAGCGGCGGCACCTCATCCCCCAAGTACTGGGCTTTGGTCACAGCTGACTGCATGTTGTTGGTGGAGTGTGGCGTAGCTGTTTCGCTGTCATCTTCATCCTCTGAACTTTCATCCTCAGTCAGTTCTTGGACCTGATACTGCGGACAATGCACTGCATCTGTCTGTTCCACTTCAGGATCTGTTTCATTCCCTCCAGGGGTTTTCGGCCTTGTCTGTTCCACTTCAGGATCTGTTTCATTCCCCGAACCAGGGGTTTTCGGCCTTGTCTGTTCACTTCCTTGATCTGTTTCATTCCCTGAACCAGGGGTTTTCGGCCTTGTCTGTTCCACTTCAGGATCTTTCCCTGAACCACACCGGTTCCACGTCTTGATCTGATTTCTTCCCTCCATCAGCGGCTCTGAGCTGACACCTGTCATCATCTCCATGAGCCAAGGCAACAGCATCAGGTATCTGCTGCTTGGCGCTGGCACAAAGCCATGTGACGATGGGTCTGAGGTCCCAGACGGCCACACGACCATCGGTGGCGGCAGAGAGAAGGATGGGAGTGTGGTCAGAGAGACTGTTACAGGGGTGTGAAGGTGAGGCAGGCAGCAGGTGAATCAGGACCTTCAGGATACAGCCACGGTGGTGAGATGACTGACACAGCAACGTGAAATGCCGCTTGTAGTTCATCAAACAGGAACAGCCTGAAATATGAAACATGGTGTAGTTCATCAAACAGGAACAGCCTGGAACATCAAACATGGTGTAGTTCATCAATTAGCCTTACACACACATAGAACAGACACAGCCTGAAACATGAATGTAGTGTACTTCATCAATTAGGCTAACACACACATCAAGCATGGTGTTGTACATTTTCAGAAAAAGAGGAGGTTAGTTACCGCTTAGGACACATACGAACAAAGTACAGGACTAGACACAATACATTTCGACCTCTTGGGTCTTCTTCAGGCAAAAACAAAAAAAATTAGGACAGTGAAAACGAAGAATGAGAGACCACTTATCTTCTCATATTTGGCGCAAAAATTTTTTTAAATCCTTTTGAAACATGGTGTAGATCATCACACAAAAATAAGCTGAAACAAACAGCAAATCTAAAGAACAGGAGACAATTATGTGCTTGATTTCTGTAGCCAACTCAGCATGATCACATGTAAATGCTCATTACAAACATTCTTAATTCTGGCAGTTCTTCAATTTTACTTGACAGGGAATGAAAGATGGGCGTAGAAGGAACACAACAAACCTTTCAGCCATTA
Organism: Conus betulinus; assembly: GCA_016801955.1. Taxonomy (NCBI): domain Eukaryota; kingdom Metazoa; phylum Mollusca; class Gastropoda; order Neogastropoda; family Conidae; genus Conus; species Conus betulinus. Next base: position 548,969 of record JADBJO010000155.1, read on the forward strand.
GTCAATCCATGTTCTCAGGACTGACAAGGAAGTATTACTATCTGGAAAGACTTTCTTCATTTTGATCATGTCGGGGAAGTCATTCTATCTGGAAAGACTTTTTCATTTTGATCATGATGAGGAAGTCATTCTATCTGGAAAGACTTTCTTTATTTTGATCATGATGATGAAGTCATTCTATCGGAAAGACTTTTCTCATTTTGATCATGACGAGGAAGTCATACTATAGATTACTGCAACTCACTTTTGGCCAGCCTTCCAAAATACCTGATAGAAAAGATTACAATGAATCCAAAATCATGCAGCCCGAGTCATCTGTAGAGCAGGAAAATATGATCACATTTCGCCTCTACTTCACTCTTTTCACTGGCTATCTGTCTCAAACCGTATCTCGTACAAAATCTCAACTCTCACTTTCTCTGCTCTCTTTGAAATGGACCTTCTTATCTCTCAGATCTCCTTAACATCTACACCCCCTCTCGACAACTACGCTCCTGTGCTGACAACCGCCTTCTACGAATGACTCGCTTCAGGACTACTACTGGTAAAAGATCTTTCTCTTTTCAAGCTCCAGCGACGTGGAACAGACTGCCAGACTCTCTCAGACATTCAGATTCTATCTCTTCTTTCAAGTCTAAACTTAAAACCCATCTATTTTCTCATAATTAGTCAATGCTCTGAGGGGGGGGGGGGGGGGGGGTACAACCTAACTCATAGCCATCTGGGCCTTTTCAAATATAGTGCATGTGTATGTTCTCTATTACATGTATTTGTTGTATGATTGAACATTATAGGATTTAGTTTTTGTAGTGATACTTGAAAAATAAGTGAATGTCATACTCGTAAGATTAGGATTTGTTAGTTATTGTAGTATTAGTATTTGTAGTTGGGTGTAAGGTGTACTATTGTATATGAGAAGGGTGAATGTAGTATGATTTTGTAAAGCGCTTAGAGAAATTTGTTTGATTAAGTGCTATATAGGAAACCATTATTATTATTATATCATACTATCTGCAAGACTTTCTTCATTTTGATCATGATGAGGAAGTCATTTTATTGGAAAAGACTTTCTTCATTTTGATCATAATGAGGAAGTCATTCTATCTGGAAAGACTTTCTTCATTTTGTTCATGAATTTGACAGTGAAAGAGACCTGAAAACTTTCTTCATTTTGTTCATGACAAGGAAGTCATTCTATCTGGAATTTTTCTTCATTTGTTCATGAAGTTGACACTGTGTTTATTGGAGACCTGAAAAAAGTAATGCAAAATTCTTGACAGCTGTGCATTTACACATATCTGACAGTGTGTACACTGTACATGTTGTATTGGATCAGAAGTAAAAAGTACACACACAAATTCTTGAACACTTGTGACCGATACACATAGACACTTCCCCCCAAGCATGTAACAGATCATCACATACAAGCTACATACAGATCATCACATACAAGCTGCATACAGATCATCACATACAAGCTACATACACATCATCACATACAGCTACATACAGATCATCACATACAAGCTACATACAGATCATCACATACAAGCTACATCATATCATCCCCCAAGCATGCACAAACGGATCATCACATACAAGCTACATACATATCATCACAAACCTTTTTTTTCTTTTCTTTGTCCTCCAGCCTCCAATTTTTTCCCACTTTTTTTCTTTGCCTTTCTCTTCTTTCTTTTCTTTTCTTTTTTTCTCTCTCTCTCTCTCTTTTTTTTCCTTTTTTTTTTTTTTTTTTTTAAAAAGTGGGGCCTCCACCCTCTAATTTTTCCCACTGTCATTTTGTTCTGAAACCGACTCAAACCGACCATGCAGAGTGTGTGTGTGTGTGTGTGTGTGTGTGTGTGTGTGTGTGTGTGTGTGTGTGTGTGTGTGTGTGTGTGAATTTTTTGTAACATATGGACACAATCACAAACCTGCTGGCATACATATGTATCTCCCCACCCCCTCCCCTCTCCAGACACACACCTGAGCACTGCATCAGAGCCAGCAGCGGCCACAAGATGGAGGTGAGGGGGCAGTGATGAATGCAGCTGGGGGGCCCACATGGCTGCCAGACCCATGACACGGGTCTCTGGGTCCAGCTTCAGGTTGCGGGTCTTCCATGGCTTGTGGGATCGCTTGGCGGGCGGGACTCCCAGAAAGCAGCCCCCCAGGTGCTCGTAGTGGGCGGTGACGGGCTGCTGTGGATTTCTGGGACAGGGAGATGTCATGGCCACACATGGTCCATCGCTGATTGGTCCTCCGGGGCAGTGTTCAACATGACTTGAGCAGGGTCTGATGGACGTGAACTTTTTACACCTTTCTTATCAAGTTCCGCTGAACAGCTTTCATGTGTCATGTCTTTGCTTTGATGGAGGTCACATACTGGGAGTGCTGCTGTGGAATCATTACCAGACATTGTGTCAGGATCATGTGACAGTCTGCAGCATTCTCTCAGTGTCTGGGGTGAGTGTTCACCTCGCTCATCCACTGTCTGTTGGGGGCGACTGACCTGCTCACTGACCGTCACCCTCCAGGCTTGGATCTGAGCACGCCCTCCCCCTGAAAACACCACCGTGGTCGACCCTGGACTGTCTGACCGCCTGCTTCTCTCTCTGGGCAGGTGAGGGCCAGCATCGGTGAAGCAGGTGGGCTGACCTGTGCCAAGGTCAGGCAGGTGACCGTGTCCTGATGAGGACTGACCCTGGGGCTGCAGGCTGAACCGACGGCTGCCAGAGAGAAACGGACGCTGGACAGGTGAGCATGGAGAGTGTGTTGACCTGTCCACTGCAAATGGTTTCCTTCCACTGTCCTGGGTTAAGGTCATTAATTCAAAAGTCAATTCGGGGTCATAAGCATCATTCATATGGAGTTATGGGTGTGCATGTCTTTCAGCATGGGAGCAAGAGTTACCATACTTGTTTGTTATTTACTAGTTACTGTTCTCTGCTTCACTTAAGATTTTCTTTCATACCAATCAAACTGAGGTTACCTGTATTTCTTACTGTTTGTGTGCTTGTTTGATAAATCCAAGATCGAAAAGGCTGTGCCAGTCTTGAATAAATGTAAATCTGTGTTTATTCATTCTTTCTCCAGTTGTTGTCGCTGTGTAGATGTGTCCAGGACCGGGTATACAGGCTAACTTGCAACATCCTTTCTGGGGGATGTTTGCTTGTTTGTTCTGTGTGCTCTGTGCTGTCATTTCTGCTGGGTCATTCGATGTCATACGCAGCACTTGTCTGGACTTATGGGCGTGTATTTATTTCATTGTGGGAGCAAGAGTTACCTAACTTGGTTGTTTTTTTATCAATGAAAAGTGCACAAGTTCATTTCAACATACCATTTTACTTTACAATCTCAGCACACCATTTTATTTCATAATCTAAATGTACCATTTCACCTTTATAATTTAAATATACCATTTCACCTTACAACCTAAATATACCATTTCACTTTACAATCTAAATATACCATTTCTCTTTATCAGAAACTACGCAGAACATTTCAACTGCCGTGGACACTTTGCAGACTGAAAAAAGAACCAAGGATGTGAAAGCAACTTATACCTGACAGTGGAATGGCCATGTCAGGGGCTAACAGAGATGACGAGATGGTAAAAGAAGAACAGTGGCAAAAACTGCTGCTCTCTCAGCCTTTCACTGTGTGCAGGGTACCCCGCCCCCCTCCCCATTCAGTCAGTCTTTCACTGTGCACAGGGTAACACCCCAAGGATACCGTCAGACTGCAGCACTCCCAGACTGAGGGTGGTGTCTTCACTGCCTGTACACAGCACATGGCACAGCCCACCTGAAACACCACCATCACACCTGTTTGTGCCAACGTTTGACTTGGAGTATTCCAAATCCAAAGTAAGAGCATCTTTTATTTCGTGCGTGGAAGTTAGCAAGAGTTGCCACTCTTTGGTGAAAGCCCCCATCATAGTTAGAGTCTGTAAGTGCAATTACCGCTCAAGAACTTTGTCTTCAGAATTTTTCTCGACATATTTCTTTTTAATTCGTCATATTCATCCTATTTCCACCAAACCTGTGTACAAAATGCGGTGAAACTGTATGGGTAAACAGGTCTGCCACCCTCCCCTCCTCACATCCTTACATGTGGGATGTAATGTTGATATTGTGAATGTACTGTACTGACTTGATCATCTTACAGTTACTTCCCTTTACATGTTTATTTCCATATGAGTTTCATGTTGGTAGCAACCATGTCAAACAGCAGGCAGTGTTGTGTTTGTTAAAGTTTTCTTTTCTATTTATGTCATGTGTTTGTGTGCTTCAGCAAGAACCAAACGATCAAATTCTACACTGTTTCAGTCTTCTGTTTCACAACCATGAACCAGATTAAAACACACACATGGGCAATTTTGAAACCCAGTATGACACCAATGAATAAAACGAAAGTCATCATTAATTATTAATCCATCCAAAAGTGTGCTATGACACACTTCAGACTAACTCTGTGATAATTATTTTTGCTTTCATTCGCATTTCATGACAACATTTATCAATGTTATTCAAACATTTTCCCCTGTTAAATCATAACGAATTTCCAAAGCATTTTTATCTATCAAGCATTGCTATTGTTTTTCTAGTGGTATTTCAGGCGACATTTGAGCTGATACAACATCATTTTTGTGTGAAGACAACAACACCTCTTATTTCATTACATCAGTATACCAGGGCACAATCGAAAAGGTAAGTGGTAAGTTCTTCGAGTTCATTGTCCCGAATGTTGTTTTGTCTTGTCTGAAGAAGATCTATGAGGTCGAAATGCGTCATGTTTTGTCTGTATTTGTCTGTCCCTTTGACAGATAAATCATAATTTTTCTTTTAAAAAATGTTGTTTTAATTTCCGCCTGCAGTCATGTCACTTTGAAACTCACCAAAAAAACATTTTGTTTATTACTATGAAAAAGTACACATGTCTATCAATGCTTTGTACATCATCTCATTATGTGATTATCAGAAGGAAAGAAAACACAAATCACTAACAAGATGGAATCACCCAAGTCACCTTTTCCGTTCCTCTCACTGTTCACTCCTGTGCTAAATTCAGCAACATGTTGCTTACCTTTGCTGTCAGTGCACGTGGACAGACACTTCATGTCCCACACTTTCTTTCCATGCAAAGGAGGCTGAAAAAACACACCACACACACACACACACACACACACACACACACACACACACACACACACACACACACATACACACACACACACACACACACACACACACACACACATACACACACATACACACACACACACACACACACACACACACACACACACACACACACACACACACACACACACACACAAACACATATGTACTAAAAGGGTCATATGCAATTCAACACATTTTCACAAACATAAACAGTACACTTCAACCCCCAATCCTGAAACTGGTACTGTGACCATCCTATCCTGAAGTTGTTAAACTGAATGCACCATTGTCTTCCTGGATAGTTCGTCCATTTTGCTTCACTCTGTATCCCCTGCCTGATTTACCTTTGATGATGCAAGTTTGCTGTATGTTAACAAAATTTTGTTATGTCTACAACTTCATTCTTTAGTGACCTTTTTGTTCCTACACGACTAACTGTCTTTCTGTGACTGGATTGACAGAAAGTTGCTTTAACAATTTGGGACTCTTCAGCATCCCACTGACTAAAGACTTTTGTTTAAGATTTCACAGCTAAAATTAAGAGGACGCTGGTTACTCCAACCAACAATTTTTTTTCCAGAACATTTATTCTGTCTTTCAATACGCATCACATAATGATGAACACAGGTGAAAATGTTGTTTCCAAAATACTGAGGTACCGGAAAGCACCCCAACAAATCTTGTCGAACCTGATACTGCTCAAAGTAAATGTAACTGATCCAAAGACAAAGAGTTCAAAATAGGTGTGATCTGTATTTCCAGTTTACTCCGGAGGACATACATCCCTGTGCACATAATTCCTAGAAATCAGAGATCTTCATGCATGAAACGTCACAGATGATAGAAAAATATGTCACCACTTCACTGCTTCCAAAAACAATGCCACAGATAGAACTGTAAATTGCCAGGCTTATGGCTCTAATTACCAGGGTTATGGCTCTAATTACTAGGGTTACAGCTCTAATTACCAGGGTTACAGCTCTAATTACCAGGGTTACGGCTCTAATTATCAGGCATACGGCTCTAATTACCAGGCTTATGGCTCTAATTACCAGGTTTATGGCTCTATTTACCAGGCTTATGGCTATAATTATCAAGTTTACGGCTCTAATTACCAGGCTTACGATTCTAATTACCAGGCTTATGGCTCTAATTACCATACTTAGGGCTGTACCAGGCTAATGACTAATTACCAGGCTTACAGCTCTAATTACCAGGCTTACGGCTCTAATTACCAGACCAACAGCTCTAACTACCAGGCTTACGGCTCTCATTACTGGCTAATGACTAATTACTGGAGCAATGGCTCTAATTACCAGGCTTATGGCTCCAATTACCAGGCTTACAGCTCTAATTACCAGGCTTATGGCTCTAATTACCCGGCTAATGACTAATTACCAGGCTTATGGCTCTAATTACCAGGCTTACGGCTCTAATTACCAGGCTAATGACTCAATTACCAGGCTTACGGCTCTAATTACCAAGCTTATGACTCTAATTACCATGATTACGCCTCTATTCCAAACGGAAGAAGATGTACAAGCATTTGAAAAAGAAATTTCAATCATAACTTCATAAAAAGAAATATATTCTACCAGTGAATACTATACCCCACCTTGACAATGTCCTGAGATGACCTTTGGTGGCTGTTGACGACCATCACCTCCCTGGCCTTGATGAAACAGAAGCGATAGTCGTGACCCCGTGACAGGCAGTCCCAGGACCGGTGGGCCTCCCCCACTCCACCTCCAGCTGACGCTCCCCCTGGTCAGCTGCCCACACCACGAATTTGGCCTGCAGCAAAAAAAACAACACATCCCTCAGCTTTACTGGGCTGCTGTTAGGATTCATGAATGCACATCGCAAAGTCCATCATTAACTGACCGACCTTTTCTGGTGTAACTTTTATAGAAATGATTCGTTTTCATAACACTCAGTGTGATTTGCCTTCATAGCACTAAGCATGATTTGCCTTCATAGCACTAAGTGTGATTTGCCCTCATAATGCTAAGCATGATTGCCTTCATAATGATAAATGTGATTTGCCTTCATAACACAAAGTGTGATTTGCCTTCATAACACAAAGTGTGATTTGCCTTCATAACACTAAGTGTGATTTGCCTTCATAATGCTAAGTCTGATTTGCCTTCATAACACTAAGTGTGATTTGCCTTCATAATGCTAAGTGTGATTTGCCTTCATAACACTAAGTGTGATTTGCCCTCACAATGCTAAGTATGATTTGCCTTCATAACACTAAGTGTGATTTGCCCTCACAATGCTAAGTATGATTTGCCCTCATAATGCTAAGTATAATTTGCCTCCTAACACTAAGCATGATTTGCCTTCCTAATGCTAAGCATGATTTGCCTTCATAAGGCTAGGCATGATTTGCCTTCATAATGCTAAGTATGATTTGCCTTCCTAACGTTAAGCATGATTTGCCTTCCTAACGCTAAGTATGATTTGCCTTCATAATGCTAAGTGTGATTTGCCTTCATAACACTAAGTGTGATTTGCCTTCATAACACTAAGTGTGATTTGCCTTCATAATGCTAAGTGTGATTTGCCTTCATAACGTTAAGCATGATTTGCCTTCATAACGCTAAGTGTGACTTGTCTTCGTAACGGCTAAGTGTGATTTGCCTTCATAACGCTAAGTGTGATTTGCCCTCCTAATGCTAAGTGTGATTTGCCTCCATAACACTAAATAAGATTTGCCTACCTAACGCTAAGTGTGAGTTGCCGTCCTAACGCTAAGTGTGATTTGCCTTCCTAACACTAAGTGTGATTTGCCTTCCTAACGCTAAGTGTGATTTGCCTTCATAATGCTAAAGTGTGATTTGCCTTCCTAATGCTAAGTGTGATTTGCCTTCCTAATGCTAAGTGTGATTTGCCTTCCTAATGCTAAGTGTGATTTGCCTACCTAACGCTAAGTGTGATTTGCCTTCATAACTCTAAGTGTGATTTGCCTTCATAACACTAAGTATATTTGCCTTCCTAACAGTAAGTGTGATTTGCCTTCATAATGCTAAGTGTGATTTGCCTTCATAATGCTAAGCATGATTTGCCTTCATAATGCTAAGTGTGACTTGCCTTCATAACACTAAGTGTGATTTGCCTTCATAACGCTGTGTGATTTGCCTTCATAACACTAAGTGTGATTTGCCTTCATAACACTAAGTATGATTTGCCTTCCTAACACTAAGTGTGATTGCCTTCATAACGCTAAGTGTGATTTGCCTTCATAACACCAAGTGTGATTTGCCTTCATAACGCTAAGTGTGATTTTCCTTCATAACGCTAAGTGTGATTTGCCTTCATAACTCTAAGTGTGATTTGCCTTCATAACACTAAGTATGATTTGCCTTCCTAACACTAAGTGTGATTTGCCTTCATAATGCTAAGTGTGATTTGCCTTCATAATGCTAAGCATGATTTGTCTTCATAACGCTCAGCATAATTTGCCTTCATAATGCTAAGTGTGATTTGCCTTCCTAACGCTAAGTGTGATTTGCCTTCCTAACACTAAGTGTGATTTGCCTTCATAATGCTAAGTGTGATTTGCCTTCATAATGCTAAGCATGATTTGTCTTCATAACGCTCAGCATAATTTGCCTTCATAATGCTAAGTGTGATTTGCCTTCCTAACGCTAAGTGTGATTTGCCTTCATAACGCTAAATGTGATTTGCCTTCCTAACGCTAAGTGTGATTTGCCTTCCTAACGCTAAGTGTGATTTGCCTTCCTAACACTAAGTGTGATTTGCCTTCATAATGCTAGTGTGATTTGCCTTCATAATGCTGATGTGATTTGCCTTCATATCACAAAGTGTTCACTGCTCCTCATGAAACAAACTTAAAAAAGAAAAATTACTGTCCTGCTGAACGAAAGAGACAAAGTACAAGACACAATATGTTGCGTCTCAACCTCTTTGGTCTTCTTCAGGCAAGACACACAACATGCAAGACAATGAAAAGAAGAACGAACAATCACTTATCTCCCCTGAGCTGCTGCGCCCAATTTGAAGAGATGAGTGATTGTTCTTCATGCATTTTTTTTGCCTGAAGAAGACTAATGAGGTTGAAACGCCTCATGTTTTGTCTTGTAATTTGTCTCTTTTGTTTAGTGGAACAGTAGTTTTTTTTTTAAATTTGTTTCAAATTCCGCCTGCCGTCACCTCCCTTTGACACTAACCCTGTTCCTCAGAGATTGTCCAGCCTGTGATGATCAGCAATGGAACAACCACTGGGGTGGACGATACCATTTGATATAGACAGACATCATCATATATCACAGGCACCTTTGATACAACTGTGGAACAGCCACTGGGGTGGATGATACCATTTGATACTGACAGACATCATCATATCACAGACACCTTTGATACAACTGTCCTCTCACAAACATTTAGATGTGAGAAAGGGAAGCTCCACCATGTAACTAAATTTTCATATGTGTGTGTGTGTGTGTGTGTGTGTGTGTGTGTGTGTGTGTGTGAAATACTCATTTCATAATTAAAATTGTTTTCTTAAGTCTTTGGATCATCCTCTCTTTTTCTCTTACACTGGACAACTATTTCCAAACACAGATAAAATCTCAATGAACTTACTGAATAAAATCCCAAGATGAACAGCTGCTTATCCTTAATCCAAAGACGATCAATCCAGTCAAAGCCTTTGAAAACCTGTGGAAAGAAACAAAAACAGATATCTACTTTCAACTGAAAAACGGTCAATACAAATAAACCAAAGAAAAGCCAAATACTGACATGCTTATATAAATAATTGATAACTCTTATTACAAACAAAATACAAATGACACCTCCAGCAACAGAGAGAGAAGACTGGCTGTTGTTACTTTTTTAATGCATTCTAAACAGAAAAATCACTCAATCATCAATGACCATATGACAAACACAGAACCAGCTGTTACCATAGCAATATTCAATGTTAAGAGAACATACATGTTTAGAAGGAAAAAGAACAAACAGAATTTACTGGTCTGTCCATACCACACTCATAACAGTCAGTGGAGTGATGACTGATCTCAATCTTACACGTGAACTGTTCAGGAGTTGCAGACAGCCTGTGTCCAGACTCCAGCGCCGGTACTGGCCGTCCCTGCCGGCCGTGTACACGGTGCCGTCATGGTGACAGACGCATGTCACACCAGCACTGCCATGAATCTTGGGAAATGTCTGCACCGGCAGCAACACAGAATCTGTCTAAAAGCAACCAAACAAAATAAACTCTGTTAGGGAACATGGCAATATTCGTCAGTGATGTTGGTGAAACTATCATCATGCACAGGAAATCTGCAGAAACATTGTGTGGCCCTTGATGGGTAGAGAAGAATAGGATAGGAAAATACTGTTACTTGAGCTCATCAAAAACAAGAAACATAACAACAACAACAATTTAATTCTGACAAGACAGCCTCAACAAAAAACACCCACCAGTTTTGCACCCACATAACCAGACCTACCTGTGACTGTGAATCTGAAGACGTCAACTGGTAGTGGTGTACGCTGCCACTTCTGTCACCACACACCAGGTGTGCCCATGTCATCGACTGTTGGGACTGTGATGATGAACATGATGATGATGCAGAGGATGACGACATCAACAACAGACAAGCTGACGTCACCCAGCGATGCTTGCAGGCTGGCAGTTCCAGCTGAGCCACCGTGGACAGCACAAGTGGCTCCTCTGCTGTCTGCTGCACTCTGACCAGCGTCTGTTGACAACCATCTTTCCATTATGACAACCATCTTTCCATTATGACAACAATCTTTCCATTATGACAACCATCTTTCCATTGTCAGTATTAAATGTGTCTGACCAGTCTGTTGACAACCATCTTTCCATAATGACAACCATCTTTCCATTATGACAACCATCTTTCCCTTATGACAACAATCTTTCCATTATGACAACCATCTTTCATTGTCAGTATTAAACATGTCTGACCAGTCTGTTGACAATCATCTTTCCATTATGACAACTATCTTTCCATTATAACAATTGTTGGACGGATGTGGTGGCGCCCTCCGGAGGGAGAGCTCACTCACGCCGGCTCCACGATTAAGCAATTATTGTCGTCAGTAGGGGGCTTAGTAGGTGGTGTCCTGCGTATGTAGATCAGAACAGGCGCCACTGAATACCACTGAAGTGACTCGGCAGCAGTGCAGTGTCTCCTCCGGTGGGTTGCCTCTTAACGACTTGACATTGACTGCTCCCTGTGGATTGCCGGTGCCGGGGTTGTGGCGGGGCCGACCGGGCTGTGGCTGTGGACTGGGTGTCGGAATGAGCGGTGTGGGTGCACTGCCTCTGAGGTGGCACAGAGGTTGGGAAAGCAAAAAAAAAAAAAAAAAAATTCATCTATAGCCATATACATTATAAACACCAGCTTACTCATTCCACATCATTTTATGCTGACTTTCTAACGAGCCAATCAAAACATCCAAATGAGGAACAAATGAAACATAAGGCTGAACAATACCCTCTGCTTTCATATTCACACCCATGTACACCTACACATCACAAAACACAACTTCATGACTGCACTCAAGAATAATCAGATAAAGAACCAAACCGTTAGTAATATATGTAACAATCATGAACGACTCATAGTTACACTAATACATATTTACATACATCCATGTAGACTAAGATGCCCATCAATCTTTATTTAAAACCATTTCAGTTGTGGTGCCGGGTTATGGAACAAGTTTGAGGGCAGCCTTGTGCTTGAGTTCGAAGTTCTGGCTCCCAGATGAGATCCCACCGTCGTTTTGGTTATTCTGCAGTTGTTTGGACAGGTGAGAATGAAGAAAAGGATTTTTCCTACTAAAAGTAATTCTACAATATACTTACCTGTCTAAACAGCTAGAACTACCTCCCTCCTCCCTGGAATGGGGTAAAGGGAGAAAACTGCCGATGAATCCTCTTTGTGTTGACAACAGACACAGATTGTTCACGATGGAGATCTGTTTCATACACTGACTTCATGCACTAACACAGCGACTTACACAGAGTCCCTGTAACCCTGTGGCCAGGAAGTGGTTGCCGTCAACCCACGTCAGGCCGCACACCTTGCCACAATACAGCCTCACTTTGGTTTCACAAATACCTTCGGCAGTCCCTGAAAAATGACCAAACATGTATGAGTAGAACAATTTGTGTATGCTTCTAAACACATCCGTTTATGTTATATTTGATCAGAGAACTGTCTGTCAACATGCATGCTTGTGTCAGTATCTGTGTGTGAGAATACCTTTCCATTCTGAGCACATTTGTTTATGTGTATATTTCATTCGTGAACCACCTGTCCACATGTGTGTTTGTGTCAGTACCTGTGTGTGTGAGAATATCTTTCCACCTCATACACATGTGCCCATGCATAGAAGAGCACAAAAAACACAGAAAACATTGTGCTACTCTGTGGATCAACACACATGTCACATATCTCATCCAGGCAAAGCAGGAGGTGGGAGGGCATTGTAGTGGACAGGTAAGTATATCACACGCTACTGCTAGAAGCAAAATTGCTTTTTTTCATACTAACCTGTCCAACAAACGCCAGATTATGGAAAGGATGGAGGCATGTAAATGTCTCTACACAGTTCCCCAAAACCTGAACTCAGCACTGAGGGCCACTAAGGGCCTTGTGCTACACGCCTCCACACTTAGTCTGGAGGTGAATGGATTAGTCCCTACTCTCCCGAAAAAGATGGCACAAAGAGATAAGGAATAAGAACGCCTGTATGAAGAAACACAAACCAATAAGAAATCAATGATTCATGCCAAAAATCAGGAAAAGAAGAAGACTTCCAAAACATGAATTGAGGAGTGGGTAGGAACAGTAATGCCCAAGCAAACTTTGAAAAATAACAAAAGGATAAAATCAAAATATGCAAATAAACGTATGTGCAAAAACTCAAACGAGAGGGAGTGACAGAGTTGGGCAATCTGATTGTCCTAACCAGGTGGGGTCAATGGGCAATCAGCACAGGTGTGTTGTGGCAGGTATTGTCCTAACCAGGTGGGGTCAATGGGCAATCAGCACAGGTGTGTTGTGGCCGGTATTATTGTCCTAACCAGGTGGGGTCAACAGGCAATCAGCACAGGTGTGTTGTGGCAGGTATTGTCCTAACCAGGTCTGGTCAATGGGCAATCAGCACAGGTGTGTTGTGGCAGGTTGCCCCTGAGGTCAGCAAGTGCCTGCTTATCATCAGACATGTCCCTGTGGAAGGAACTTCAAAGGGAGTCTGTGACTTCCAGCCAGCTGCAAGAACAATGTCAGCTCCCACAACGCTCCACCTGAGTGTCAAACTGGCAGACAGAACCAGGAATTCATGTGCCTTTATGTCCAGTGTGTGGGGGAAGCGGTGTCTGGTCAACGATGAATGTCTGGGGAATTACCTGCCTTAGGCAAGTTCTTAACGTCTGGGATTTACTAACATTTCCCAGGCTTCACCACAACTGGTAACACCTGGAGCCCAAGCCTGTCCTCTGAGGCTACATCACAGGGAACACCTGGAGCCCAGCCTGTCCTCCGAGGCTACATCACAGGGAACACCTGGAGCCCAGCCTGTCCTCCGAGGCTACATCACAGGGAACACCTGAAGCCCAAGCTTGTCCTCTGAGGGTACATCACAGGGAACACCTGGAGCCCAGCCTGTCCTCTGAGGGTACATCACAGGGAACACCTGGAGCCCAGCCTGTCCTCTCTGAGAGTCCTGCACAGGGAACACCTGGAGCCCAGCCTGTCCTCTGAGGGTACATCACAGGGAACACCTGGAGCCCAGCCTGTCCTCTGAGAGTACATCACATGGAACACCTGGAGTCCAAGCCTGTCCTCTGAGAGTACATCACATGGAACACCTGGAGTCCAAGCCTGTCCACTGAGGGTACATCAAAGGGAACACCTGGAGCCCGAGCCCGTCCTCTGAGGCTACATCACATGGAACACCTGGAGTCCAAGCCTGTCCTCGAGAGTACATCAAAGGGAACACCTGGAGCCCGAGCCTGTCCTCTGAGAGTACATCACAGGGAACACCTGGAGCCCGAGCCTGTCCTCTGAGAGTACATCACATGGAACACCTGGAGTCCAAGCCTGTCCTCGAGAGTACATCAAAGGGAACACCTGGAGCCTGAGCCCGTCCTCTGAGGCTACATTACATGGAACACCTGGAGTCCAAGCCTGTCCTCTGAGAGTACATCACAGGAACACCTGGAGCCCAAGCCTGTCCTCTGAGGCTACATCTCAACGCTCTGACAGGGCAGTTCACCTGCTCTCCCTTTCATTGCCTGGGGCTGAGGATAGGCAATAAAGGGGCTGGCAGAGGCAAGATTATTGTCAAGGCTGGCTCTTTCTGCTATGGTTTGGGGTAGAAAAGAAGGGAATGACAATTCTGACAATCTATTCTGACAAGTTAAAACACAGAAAAAAAAAAACAGTAACACACCATGATTCAATAACTTTCTGTTTCTCAGACTCTATTTGGGTACTTTCACTGAAAACTTACAATTTGTAACAAAGCAATGCTACCTCCACCCCCCACCCCACCCCCGCCACCTCATAAATAACGAGTCTTTCTAGAGACTTTAATATCAGCTGTGTGATGTACGGTCACAATGTTTCAACATGCCTCCTTCCTCCATCTCACCTTGATGCATGTTTCCTCTCACCTGTCCCACTCTGAGGGAAGACAACAATGCAGCTCTAAACAGGGAATATCAACTTTCAAAACTGCACTTCAGACGGGCAAGGAAAACATATATCACACCTTCAATTAACACTGTGAAAAAAACCAACAACTAGAACATGAAAAACGAACAAGCACTGCCAGTGAAGCGACAGACCTGGAAGCCTCCAGATCACCCTGACGTGTCCACTGATGGCGCCAACTGCCAGTAATGACCTGGAACCAGACACAGCTAGGGTGGCGTAGGAGGCAAAGTCCGTGTCATGGGCGAGCGTCTGCCATGTGTCCCGCGCCATGTTGTAGCTCAGTGTGCTCCTGCACAAAACACGACGTACAATGAACCTGTGCCTGTAGCAGACATGAGACTGGAGCAAGTGACATGACTTACAGTGAAACTGTGCCTGTAGCAGACATGAGACCGCAGCATGTGGAAAAAGCTTGAAAAATGATCAGAACGTCCCACACTGGACCTCCAGGTGGGGTGCTGGGAAAATGGCTTCAGGGGATTGAAGGGTGAAGCTCCCTGAACCTGAGGACTTTTCCCTACGCTTGCAAACTACAGTGATTTCTGCAGTATGCTCAAGTCATCGACGCCAGCAGTCTTCTCAATGCCCTACAGCAATCATTTTCCTGACAGTCAAAGATTTTACCGCACAAGTCTGGAGGTGTTGACAGAAGCCTAGACAAATGGATCTGGAATCAGATTATGGACTAGACTCTGAACCAGAAACCAACCTGATGGCTCTATCTCACAACAGATCCCAAATTTTCTCTGCAAATTTATGCAAATTTCAAGAATGCTTGTGAAGACCTTTAAAAAAGCCTGAGCTCAGGCTAAAACCTGAAAAGTCTCATGTCTGTAATATGAAATACTCAGGCAGATGAGCCTGAAGTAGTAGGTTTAAACAGTGACAAAGAAATGATTTCAAACAAACATTTTTTCAAGCAGGTCACACGTACAAAGGTGCCAAGATTTCTAAAGCAGGAGTGCAGCCTTTTGACGTATAAAGTGTAGCATTCCAAATTCAAGCGCAGCACTTGTATGCGATGTGACAAGCACTTTGAGTGGCACTTTGCCCCTGGCACAGCATGACTGTGGGTGATGAGGAGGTTCAGTCTCACCAGTTGCTGCATGGTTTGACCAAAAAAAAAAAATCAAAATGGCGAACAACTAAACCAATGGACAAGGTGGCATGATTGTCTGGAGTTTTCTGACAAACTAAGTTGACAGTCTGAAGCTCTACATTGTCTGGTTTCTGTGTAAGCTGCCATTAGTCCATAAAGCATGTCTCTGTTTCTTTTTCATTTCTACATTTTGACACAGCATTTCATCACAATGTGTAGCAGCATAGCATTGCCAAGGAAACGTCACACACACACACACACACACACACACACACACACACACACACACACACACACACATACACACTCACACACACATACACACACACACACACACTCACTCACACACACACACGCACACACACACACACACCAGTAACATAACAACACATGTGAAGACAAATGCACATTGCCAACAAACCCACTACAGACATACACAGACACCAGATTGTGACAACACTGTGAAGGTGTCCATCAGTCATTCTGCACCTTACCCAGCATTTGTTACCATGACGATGTCGTCAAAGTCCCAGAAGGCCAAGCTTCTCAAAATCATCACAGATGTCTGAAAAAAAAAAAAGAAGCACATATGACAAACAGGTCATCAACAGACACCAGAAAGTAACAAAGAGAAGACAAGAAGGAAAGAAAGGAGAGAAAGAAAAAGGATAAAGAAAGTAAGAAAGGACAAGGGAAAGAATGGAATAAAAGTGAGAAAGATAAAGATAAACAAAAGAAAAGACAGACTGGACTTAAAAGAAAAAGAAGGAAATCAGTTAGTTTCAAAGTGAGGTGATTGCAGAAATTAAAACAAACTTAACAGTAAAATTACTGTTCCACCAAACAAAAGAGACAAATTACATGACAAAACATGATGAGTTTAAACCTCTTTGGTCTTCTTCAGGCAAGACACACAACACTCAAGATGATGAAAACAAAGAAAAAAAACAATCACTTCTCTCCTCAAATTGGCCACAAGAGCCTAAAGAAGACCAAAGAGGTCGAAGCACGTCATGTTTTGTTTCGCAATTTGTTTGTCTCTATCATTCCGCTGATTGGTTATTATTCTTTTAAGAAGGAAATCAGTCAACGAAGTCTTGACCTTGACATGATTAGGAACGGTCAGCTGACTCTGCGTCAAAGGTGAGTCCTGTCTGGCATCAAGCTGCCACTTCCGTATACTGCAGTCGCCTCCCCCTGTCACCTGCACAAGAGCCACACAACAACAAACACAGTGTAGTCCACTTCGTTTTATCTCCTGAAAGAATATATCACTATTTCATTCACTAATGGACAGGTGGTTTATATCCTGAAAGAATATATCACTATTTCATTCACTAATGGACAGGTGGTTTATATCCTGAAAGAATATGTCACTATTGCATTCACTAATGGACAGTTGGATCCCCTCAGTATTAAAGAATATGTCAAAAATTTCATTCACTAATGGACAGACGGATACCCTCAGTCTTAAAGAATATGTGAATATTTCATTCACTAATGGACAGGCTGACTGAAAGAACATGTCAATATTTCATTCACTAATGTAGTCCAGTTTGTTTTATCTCCTGAAAGAGTATGTCACTATTTCATTCACTAATGGATAGGTGGATCCCCTCAGTATTATTTGGCTCATCCAAAATTTGGACTCATTAGGAGATATTGACATATCCCTTAATTTTGATTCAAAAGGACTCAATCAATGGTCAGATATGAGTGCATTTTAGAGGGTCCAGGTCAGGTGAGAGCAATAGACCCTCCCCCTGCTCTGGTGGGCTCCACGGGCAATGGCCACAACTCAAGGGATCAGAGGGTGAAGACGCCAGAAGGTGAAGCTTTTTTTCCAGACTTGTAAAGTATTGTAAGTCTGGCGGTATGCTCAGCCATCCTGCAGGTCAACAATTCTTGGGGCCTACAGTCTTCTCAATCTTTCTTACCAGTCCTTCGTTTCTCAGACTTCAGAAACATTCAGAGCCCCGCATTTTGCTGGCAGGAAGCCTTAACTAACCAAACTGGAATATAATAATGGATTGAATTATAAACTTAAAACCTGATGGTCCTAATCAAACCCATCCCCCAAACTTTTCTGTGCAGATTTATGCAGACCTAAAGAGTGGCCATGGACCAGCCACGTGGCGAAGTGGTTAGCGTCGCGGACTCCTGGCTGGGAGGTCATGGGTTCGAATCCCATCAGAGTCATGTGGGTTTTTTCTGCCCCGACCGGCTCCTACCCAGAGCTGAGTTTGCTGCGGACTCAGTTGGGAAGACTGGGACCACACAGTCGAGTTTCATCCACTTAATGTATGCATTTCTGAGAGTGTTGCTCTAATTTCGTGACCAACACTGCAGGTGCCTGTATCTCTCCGGCCTGGTTGATGCCGGGATATATTATGAAAGGAAGCATAGAGTACAGCCCTGTCATGTAGTCTCAGACCGTAATGGAAATCCATAGCATCATCTTCATCATCCTCATTCTCATTGATCAGCATAAAAAAAAAAATGTCTCAATTCTGCGACCCTTCATGCCCTGCTCTCTTGGTGACCTCAATTTTGATGTCCTCTCCAAGTCTGTGGTCTTGGTTTGGTTTGGTCCCGTCAAGATCACCGATATCGGCGAGTCCATGGGGGCTGTCGCTGGACGGACACGGTGGCGCCCTCCGGAGGGAGAGCTCACTTATGCCGACTAAGCAATTATTGTCGTCAGTAGGGGGCTTAGTAGGTGGTGTCCTGCATATGTTAGATCAGAACAGGCGCCACTGAACACCACCAAAGTGACTGACTCAGCAGCAGTGCAGTGTCTCCTCCGGTGGGTTGCCTCTCGACAACTTGACATTGACTGCTACCTGTGGATTGCCGGTGCCGGGGCTGTGACGGGGCCAACCGGGCTGTGGCTGTGGACGGGGGGTGTCGGAATGAGCGGCGTGGGTGCACTGCCTCTGAGGTGGCGCAGAGGTTGGGACAGCAAAAAAAAAAAAAGAGTGGCCATGGGGACCCTCCAAAAGCCTGATTTCAGGCTAAAACCTGAAGAAGTTCAGGTCTGAACATTACACACAACTACAGGGTTGAACTGGTTTCCCTCCAGCAAAGGGTCACTTGGCTGGACGTACACTGAGGAGTGAAGCACCACTTGTATGACGCCTCCTTCATGCTGTGCTGGGATGAAATAAACTGCCCATGACACATGAATACACAGATTGTTTAAAGCAGCAACAAACTGCCCATGATACATGAATACACAGATTGTTTCAAGCAGCAACAAACTGCCCATGATACATGAATACACAGATTGTTTAAAGCAGCAACAAACTGCCCATGATCAATGAATAGAGATCTTTTAAAGCAGCAACAAACTGCACATGATATATGAATAGAGATTGTTTAAAGCAGCAACAAACTGCCCATGATATATGAATAGAGACTGTTTAAAGCAGCAACAAACTGCCCATGATATATGAATAGAGACTGTTTAAAGCAGCAACAAACTGCCCATGATATATGAACAGGAAAATGCCTACACAGTGGATCCTCTCAACAGTTCCCTGACATCTTTTTTTTTCTGTTTGTGCCCCCTTTAGCACCAACATTCCTTAGTTTATATCCCTCTTCATGGCTACCCCCGGACTGGTCCTGTCTCAAACCACCATCTACAAACAGCAGTCACTATCCAATGGCCATCTACATACAGCAGTCACTATCCAATGGCCATCTACATACAGCAGTCACTATCTAATGGCCATCTACAAACAGCAGTCACTATCCAATGGCCATCTACATACAGCAGTCACTATCCAATGGCCATCTACATACAGCAGTCACTATCAAATGGCCATCTACAAACAGCAGTCACTACTATCCAATGGCCATCTACAAACAGCAGTCACTATCAAATGGGCCATCTACATACAGCAGTCACTATCTAATGGCCATCTACAAACAGCAGTCACTATCAAATGGCCATCTACATACAGCAGTCACTATCCAATGGCCGTCTACAAACAGCAGTCACTATCAAATGGCCATAAGACAACCAGACAGAGGAGACGCTGCACAGCTGCCAGGTCATTCTGACCGTGTTCAGCGGCATCTGTTCCAATCTGACATCAGCAATACACCACCAACTAGGGACCCAACCCAGTCATGTAGTCAGTGTGAGTGAGCACCCCTTGGAGAAAGACCCCACTGTGTCCATCCACCCACAGTCCCCTGGAACTTGCTGCTAACGATGACTGCCCTACACACTCTTCAGCACTATGGACATGGCAAAGAATCAACTCTAAAGCGCTATGGACATAGCAAAGAATCAACTCTTCAGCGCTATGGACATGGCAAGGATTCAACTCTTCAGCGCTATGGACATGGCAAAGAATCAACTCTTCAGCGCTATGGACATGGCAAAGAATTAACTCTTCAGCGCAATGGACATGGCAAAGAATCACTCTTCAGCACTACAGACATGGCAAAGAATCAACTCTTCAGCGCTATGGACATGGCAAAGAATCAACTCTTCAGCGCTACGGACATGGCAAGGAATCAACTCTTCAGCGCTATGGGACATGGCAAGGAATCAACTCTTCAGCGCTACAGACATGGCAAGGAATCAATTCTTCAGTGCTATGGACATGGCAAAGAATCAACTCTTCAGCGCTATGGACATGGCAAGGAATCAACTCTTCAGCGCTATGGACATGGCAAGGAATCAACTCTTCAGCGCTACAGACATGGCAAGGAATCAACTCTTCAGCGCTATGGACATGGCAAAGAATCAACTCTTCAGCGCTACGGACATGGCAAGGAATCAATTCTTCAGCGCATGGACATGGCAAGGAATCAACTCTTCAGCGCTACAGACATGGCAAGGAATCAATTCTTCAGTGCTATGGACATGGCAAAGAATCAACTCTTCAGCGCTATGGACATGGCAAGGAATCAACTCTTCAGCGCTATGGACATGGCAAGGAATCAACTCTTCAGCGCTACAGACATGGCAAGGAATCAATTCTTCAGTGCTATGGACATGGCAAAGAATCAAAACTCTTCAGCACTATGGACAAGGCAAGGAATCAACTCTTCAGCACTATGGACATGGCAAAGAATCAACTCTTCAGCGCTATGGACATGGCAAGGAATCAACTCTTCAGCGCTATGGACATGGCAAGGAATCAACTCTTCAGCGCTATGGACATGGCAAGGAATCAAAATCGGAGGCGCCACATGAGCAGGATGGTTTGTTTGTTTGGAGCTGCCTTGGTGGTGCCCTCTGTGTCTGACAAGTCAGATTCAACAACACCTTCAATCATACTTCACTCTCCACACAATCTTGTGTAACAACTAAAAATCTCACAAATTATTGTTCGACTCTGAGTTGACTGTCAATGAATCAAAACAGCCAACAATGAAATAAATCCATCTTGCATCAAACTCACTGTCACATTCACCAATTTTTCTTCTGCTTTTTTTCTTCCTCTCTTTCGTGAATTTGGCCTTGTTTTTTCATTGAACAAGTTACATTCTAAGGACCTTGTGTTGTCTTTGGTTCCATCTAAACAACTGTAAGTCCATGAAACATTCTTCACTCCTGTTCTCGTGTGTGTGTTTGGCGTGGCATTTCATCGTAAAGTATAGCAGGGTAGCACTGTCCACAAAATTGCAGCTTATTATCCCAAGAGCATAGCATAGCACATTCATGATATATTTCCCTGATTTATCATTCTCATTTTCTTCTTCCCCCTTTCCCTGATTTTGTCCTCCCCCCTTTTTTTTGCTTTTTTTTTTCTTTTCTTTAAATATTTGCCAGGTCATGAAAGTAATGAGGGAGGAATCTTTAGCCTGCACTTGTTTCCGCCACACTACTAAATCGTTCAACAAAAAGGAAGTACTCGGCAGTTCTGTACCTTCCAAAAGAAGCTTCAACATTAACAGAAGAAAGGGAGATCACCACGTGCTGTCAGAGACTTACCACAAACGACTCGTCCTCACTGGCAGCCAGACTCCATATGCTCTGCCCCTGCAAACCACATCAGCAGTTATTCCCCTCAACAGCCATTTCTGCTCTCACAGGAAGTCAGCATGCTGCAATGCTACATAAGAGAAACTTGTTGCTCTTTGCTTCAAATTTCACAGGACCATCATTCTGTACACTGTTCTGCCTTTTTTCTGCAGACAGTAGTTTTACACTGAATAAAAAAAACAACATGGAACTATCCATTTCCTTGGATTTTACACAGAAGAACCAAACAAAACAAATACGATGAAAATTTAAAAAAAAAAAAACAGACTGGAGAAATTTGTGACTCTACACTACAGCCCTTGGTGAAGACAGTGAGGAACAATCTACACACGGTGCAATATGGTTTGTTTCCCCTTCCCTCACATTATGATTATGTCCCCTGACCGCTAAACCTCTGCTGGGTAGAAAATAAAGTCTTCTCAATCGTATGATGTCACTGTGTTCACAGGCAGACTCACCCTATGGCCTTTGTGCTTGTGAAGAATCTCTCCGTTGTAGTTCCACACAATGCAGTTGGTGTCCTGAAGCATGCGATACACAGTCATGTGGATTATGAAAGATGACAATTTGCCTCATAACTGCTGACAGGTCATTTACTTGGCTGGATGTACAGAATACCAAACAATTCGCTCTGCTCTGTATGTGACCAACCACCATGAAATCTCTGATGGTACTGCTACGTTTCATTCCACAGAACTTGTACCATTCAGTGTGTGACATGCCGCCATGAAATGATGCTGTTGCTATCTCTCTGTCTCATTTCAGTGGCTTTGTTAATTCGTTTCAAAGCTTCTCTTAAGTATTTTCAATCTCCTCCAAACACCAACCACTTTCAAATCACACAACCATTGCCAGAGCTACTGAGAAAAAGATACCCTCTCCATACACTATTTATATACACACACACACACAACACGTACACACACACACACACACACACACACACACACACACAAACAAAGAGAAGACAATGTGTTCATGCACGCTTAGCACATGTACACATGCACATGTTTGTGTGTGTGTGTGTGTGTGTGTGTGTGTGTGTGTGTGTGTGTGTGTGTGTGTGTGTGTGTGCGTGTGTGTAATGTGTGTGTATGTGTGAGAGTGTGTGAGTAAGCGTGTGTGCATTTGCTTGTGTCTGTGCGAGTGTGAGTATGCATATGTGTTTGTGCATGCAATTATGCATATATCATGTGATTATCCAGTTGAAGTTTGGTTAACTATAGCACATTTCTTTTCCTATCAACATCAAAACATGGGTAATAAACATTTTGGACATCCATCTGAATATGCACTGTATTCTTACATTGCTGTTTACCTCACTTTCCAACATTACACCTATACATTACCGTTCAAGACCATAGAATGAACTTTAAACTTCCAGTAATTACGCATCTCACCACAGAATGAACTTTAAACTTCCAGTAAGTAAGCATCTCACCACAGAATGAACTTTGACCTTCCAGTAAGTAAGCATCTCACCACAGAATGAACTTTAAACTTCCAGTAAGTAAGCATCTCACCACAGAATGAACTTTGACCTTCCAGTAAGTAAGCATCTCACCACAGAATGAACTTTAAACTTCCAGTAAGTAAGCATCTCACCACAGAATGAACTTTGAACTTCCAGTAAGCATCTCACCACAGAATGAACTTTGACCTTCCAGTAAGTAAGCATCTCACCACAGAATGAACTTTAAACTTCCAGTAAGTAAGCATCTCACCACAGAATGAACTTTGACCTTCCAGTAAGCATCTCACCACAGAATGAACTTTGACCTTCCAGTAAGTAAGCATCTCACCACAGAATGAACTTTAAACTTCCAGTAAGTAAGCATCTCACCACAGAATGAACTTTGACCTTCCAGTAAGTAAGCATCTCACCATAGAATGAACTTTAAACTTCCAGTAAGTAAGCATCTCACCACAGAATGAACTTTGACCTTCCAGTAAGTAAGCATCTCACCATAGAATGAACTTTAAACTTCCAGTAAGTAAGCATCTCACCACAGAATGAACTTTAAACTTCCAGTGAGTAGCATCTCACCACAGAATGAACTTTAAACTTCCAGTAAGTAAGCATCTCACCACAGAATGAATTTGACCTTCCAGTAAGCAAGCATCTCACCACAGAATGAACTTTAAACTTCCAGTAAGTAAGCCTCTCAAGAGAGGTTCAAGTCAGCATGCACCATGTTATCAAGCTATTGCTCTGCTGTCCCGCTGCTGTCATGTAAAAAAAAAAAAGATGGGGAGCTTTCCATATAATTCTAAAGAAAAATTATAATTATTATTTTTGCCAGACGAAAGAACAAACAAATCACAAGACAAAACATGATACATTTCACCACTTAGAGAAGATAATTAATTGCTCATTGTTTGCTTTTATTGTCCTGAATGTTGTTTGTCTTGCCAAAGGGGGCTGAAACGCGTCATGCTTTGACTTTACAAATGGCCTGGGCTCAAAACATCGTTTTCTTTTACCCCAAAGGATCTTTTACAAACAAGGTACTTTTTGATGTTCTATGTTGTACCTTCAAGATCCAGCAGTCATATTCTATCTTCAGCGCTTTGTCTAGTAGTTTGTCTGTTCCTTTTGTCTGGTGGAAAAATTATAATTTCTCTTTAAAATTTGTTTTAATTTCCACTTCACCTTGAAACTAACTTTCCATATAATCTATAAAATAGTATCTTCCATGACACTTGATGATTATTTACTAGGAGAGCAACAAAAATGTGGTTGTCAGAAATAAAAAAATTAACAAAGATCCCAAACATAATCTTTTTTTAATCTTTCACTGAATTTTTTAGCTCCTGAATAAAATGATCAAAGATGATCCCAGCATCATTTCATGGAGGACAGTGACTATCTAACGCTGCAGTTATCTACCATGTGATGGTATAACAATAATAATGATAATGTTTATTTATGGCACTTAATCTTACATCATAAGCCCTAAGCACTTACAAATAAATAAAAGTTAAAAAAAACATGACTGAAACCAGTAAGAAGATGAATATTGCAATAAGTACTATGCACCTACAAACAAGGATGCATATTCACACACACACACACACACACACACACACACACACACACACACACACACACACACACACACACACACACACACACACACACACACACACACACACACACACACACACACACACAAACATGTGATCCGACACACACTGTCGCACAACGGACACAACAGCATGTGCATACACGCACACACATGCACGCACGCCCCAAAACACACACACACACACACACACACACACACACACACACACACACACACACACACTCACACATACACACATATCTCCACATAGTCTCACACACACACACACATTAGTCGCAGAATCAATTTGATGGCCAAGGAAAATGGAAGAAAGAACTGCTATTGACAGGTGAAGAGAGTTGCTTTGAGAGATGCCTTGAAGGAAGACAGAGAGTTTGAACTATGCAAAGATATGGTGAGTTTATTCCAAGAAACCGGACCCTGAAAAGAAAAACAACAATAGCCATAGGTGGGTTTTTTTTTTTTTTTTTTTATTGCTGTCTCAACCTCTTTGACACCTCAGAGGCAGTGCACCCCCCGCCGCTCATTCCAATACCTGTCCACAGCCACAGCCTGGCTGGCCCCGCCGCAGCCCCGGCACTGCACTCCACAGGGAGCAGTCAATGTCAAGTCTCAAGAGGCAACCCACCGGAAGAGACACTGCACTGCTGCCGAGTCACTTTGGTGGTGTTCAATGGCGCCTGTTCTGATCTAACATACGCAGGACACCACCTACTAAGCCCCCCCTACTGATGACAATAATTGCTTTTGTTGCGGAGCCGGCATGAGTGAGCTTTCCCTTTGGAGCGCCACCACATCTGTCCAACAACAGCCCCAATGGACTCGCCGATATTGGTGACCCCGACAGAACCAAACCAAGACCACAGATGTGGAGAGGACATCAAAACTGAGCTCACCATGAGAGCAGGGCATGAAGGGCCACAGAATTTGAGACATTTTTTATGCTGATCAATGAGAATGAGGATGATTAAGATGATGCTGTGGATTTCCATTTCAGTCTGAGACTACATGACAGGGCTGTACTCTACGCTTCCTTTCATGATATATTCTGGCATCAACCAGGCCCGAGAGATACAGGCACCTGCAGTGCTGGTCAGAAAATTTGAGCAACACTCTCAGAAACACATCCATTAAGTGGATAAAAACTCGACTGTGTGGTCCCAGTCTTCCCAACTGAGTTCGCAGCAAACTCAACTCTGCCTAGAAGGAACACAGAGATGAAGGTATGTGGAAAGGCAACACACATGGCCAAACATCTCTAAGAACCAGATCCAGATGAATCAGCACTGCGCTGATGGAGCTCAAATGTGTGCTGTGTTTGTGTAGTCCATTCAGAATGTTGAGAGTCTTCTCCCTTACCATGGCGTCTTCCTGCCCAGCTTGATTTACTGACTGACCTTGAACATCTCAGACCATACTATCCAGATCATAGACTGACCTTGAACATCTCAGACCATACTATCCAGATCATAGACTGACCTTGAACATCTCAGACCATACTATCCAGATCACAGACTGACCTTGAACATCTCAGACCATACTATCCAGATCATAGACTGACCTTGAACATCTCAGACATACTATCCAGATCATAGACTGACCTTGAACATCTCAGACCATACTATCCAGATCATAGACTGACCTTGAACATCCCAGACCATACTATCCAGATCATAGCATCAGTACGAAATGAAGGCAAGTGGACAGAGCAGTTCAACATTAACCCTTTCTTTCCTGTTTATTTTCATAAATAAGTGACTAGAGGAAGTAACTCACCTCTCCGACACTGACAAAGCAGTCCTTCAGCAGGACGACGTCCCAGACTCGCCAGAGTGACCAAACACACTGAGCATGGGTTCAATGGTGACCTGCTTCCAGTCCACCAATGCAGCGTCCACATCGGAGGACTGCCAGGAGGGCTGACCGCCATGCAGCTGATACATGATAATGCTTCTGTCATCCGACACGGAACAGATCCTCTGCAGTCCTCGATGGTAGAAGATGGAGAAGATCACGCCCTGCAACATCATGTTGATCACCAACTTCCCTCTAAAGAGATAATTACACAGAATACTCCGCATGTCTAATCACTGAAATGAAAGCCTCAATCTCAAACACTTTTCAGCATCAACACTTAAACATACACACACATACACTCAACATATGCATGCAAACACACACACACACACACACACACACACACACACACACACACACACACACACACACTCACACACATACACACTCACACTCACACACACACACACACACACACCCACACACACACACCACACACACACACACACACCATCACACACACACACATACACACACACTTAAAGATACTATTTTGCAATCTAGATCAAGACCACCTTCATCCCTATCAGAATACTTTGGTGAACATGAGCATTTTAACACAAATTTTTGCTTGTGACAAGCAAATTTCCTTATTCTGGAACCCATTGTTCTCTGGTGAACCTGCCTTAACCTGGACAAACCCAATGCATTGTTCTCAAGTGAACCTTAATGATCATATATTTACAGAGCTGCTAACCTCTGAAGAGACTTGAGGGGGAATTTTGAAAACTGAGAGGAATTTCTGTCAGTTGAGAGGAACACATATGCTGTCTCTCCCCAAACAGAACAATGACATTCCAGACACTTTATTTTCTTTCCTTTTGTCAGATGCTTTCATGGAATCACTATCTAAGCCCATAAATTGCTGCTCTTCTACATTTTTGAAGCACACAGTCACTAATCTTCATCTTAAGACTTGGCTCATATTTGCACTTTCAGGATCATCAGTGCCTCTGTTGTGTCTTGACCCAAGGAGGGACGAAGATCTGAAAGGTTCTTCCTGACAAAGCTGAACACTTTGACAGAACCAACTGTTGACTGGGATCAGCAGCACTCCCATCATGGCAGCAGAAAGCAACTTGAATCTGCACTTCTGTTCTAACTTCTTTTTCTTCTTTTCTGCCTCAGGGTTAATCGGTCCAGCTGACTGTTTCAACATGATGGCAGTGGAAGAAGCAGAGCCAGGAGCAAGTTTCCAACCAGCTCTTAGCTATACTAACAGCACATGTGCAAACTCTGCGAATAAAGGAACATTTTTTTTCATAAGCAGAATTATTTTTATATCAAGCAGAATAGCAGAATAACATGCACTGGAGCATAATGAATTCCTCTGAAAGTGGGTTGGTTGGCAGCTCTGCATTTATCAAAAGTGGATTACAATGACCGCCATCATCATCATTATCATCCCCATGCCTACAACACCTGGTGTCCTGTCAGCCGATGTAGAACAGGTTGAGGTCCAGGTGCATGTTCACAGCCTGCAGGGACTTCTCTGCCAGGTGACCACAGAACCACCTGGTTGAACACGGTGCCGGCCGCCAGCACCAGGTCTGACCACCGATGCCCAATGAAGTGCCCACAGTAGCTTGGCAGTCAAGTCAACATTCTATGTTATTTGTGTCACTGGTGCCCACAGTAGCTTGGCAGTCACCATTCTATGTTATTTGTGTGACTGGTGCTCACAGTAACTTGATAGACAAC
>JADBJO010000155.1:582644-592644 GCA_016801955.1 Conus betulinus
TAGAACACAATCAATACTTAGAACTCATGAATGAAAGAAAAACACAGCAGAATTCAGACTACATAAGTGAAACAACTCACACAGAATTTAGAAACACAATCAATACTTAGAACTCATGAATGAAAGAAAAACACAGCAGAATTCAGACTACATAAGTGAAACAACTCACACAGAATTTAGAACACAATCAATACTTAGAACTCATGAATGAAAGAAAACACAGCAGAATTCAGACTACATAAGTGAAACAACTCACACAGAATTTAGAACACACAAGTGAAAGAACATGCACTTTAGAATCATCATCATCATTATTCAACATACCAGCTTCATGGGACAATTGTAGCAATGAAAACTTGAAGGAGGTATGCTTACCGTGTTGAAGAAATTACTTAGAACATTAAAGGCATACAAGTATGGCCTTACAGCATCTTCAGGCATGCAATGGCTAGAACAGTAGAAGGTCTTATCAAAATTAATTGTATGCAAAGGTTGGTTGTGCTAGAATTTGCAATTGCAGAGAAAAAAGTAAAGTTCACACACACACACACACACACACACACACACACACACACACACACACACACGCACGCACGCACACACACACACACACACCATTACAAAGTGACTAAATAACTCACTCTATGGCACAAGTTTAATTCAACAAAAGAATCATAGATAAGAAAGAAAGAGAGGAGTTGAAAAATAAAGAACAAGCAAAGAATGAATGAAAAGAATGGAAGACTATGAAGAAGATCTTATGGCTTTCTTGTTGTGTTGTGATTTTCTATCTGGTTGGTTGATTGGTTGGTTGATTGGCTGGTTGATTGGTTGGTTGATTGGCTGGCTGTTGAACTGATTCACAGACCTGGTGGGATTTGCCGCCAGCTGTTCAAATGCTTCAGAGCTTTCAGCCCCCAAGGAAAAGATTCTCATGCATTTTTGCTCCAAACACACACAGGTGTTTCTTCCCGTCCAGCACTGGCCCTGAAAATAACATCAAAACAGTAACTCCCGTTCAACATTCGTGAATTTCATCATTCACAGATGTAGTTTTGTTTTCAGTCATACAGAGTAAACTGGAACAAAGTTCACAAATAACTCACTGTACATAATTGCACATATTTTCTAGAAATCCAAAACCGTACACTTTTCAAGGAAACTGTATTGATTTTGGACTTTACAAACACTAATCTTACATGACTTATTATCATCAGTCTAAAACAAACCATCTGTACATTCTTCAAACATGCAGTATTTGATTTCATCAGCTCAAAAAAAAAAAAGAAAGAAAGAAAAAAGATTACTTAATCCACTGATCTATTAGGCCTTGTGCATTCTCTATTCAAATCCCCAAATCTAAAACCTCCTACAAGGTATGTGGTAAACCTAGTGTGCATTAGGTTCAACAGTAATTTGATTTGCAAGTCTCTAGGGTATGAAAAATCCCCAAAGTTTCATTTGTCAGTTTAAGAACCTTCATATTCTGAACAACGAGAAACCTTGTAGATCTTAGTTCTAAACAG
This sequence comes from Conus betulinus, assembly GCA_016801955.1. Classification (NCBI taxonomy): domain Eukaryota; kingdom Metazoa; phylum Mollusca; class Gastropoda; order Neogastropoda; family Conidae; genus Conus; species Conus betulinus. The sequence continues at coordinate 584,171 of JADBJO010000155.1, forward strand.
ATGGAGCTCTACTACAAGTACACAAACTGATGAAAATTTACACTGAACCATAAAACAGAAGTACAGGCAAACACTGAAACAGATATTTTGTTTATTAGAAAAATAAAAAGACAGAAATACTGGACTAACAAACAGTATTACCCAATTCAAATCCATGAACTGTTGCACTGGGAAAAACAGTACATGATGTCAGCAGTTTCCCCTGTAGCTGCACTGTACACCTGTACCTGACTCCCACAACCTGCAACAGTTTCAACTTCATCCATGAAAGTCTCTGCCACTCTCAGTATGTGTCAATGTTTATATGGTAAGGGGAGGAGAGTGGGGCAGGAAGTGATGTAAGGAATTAAGTATAGACGGGGGGGGGGGGGGGGGGGGGGGGGGGGGGGGGGGGGGGGGGGGGGGGGGGGGGGCGAGTTGGAGAGACTTTGAGAACTTAAAATAAAAAATTATCTTCACAAAAATTGTGCTTTATCCATATTTGAATACGAACTACACAAAATTGTGTGTTTTATATCTGTAGGCCCTGCAAATGAACTCCAGTAAGCAGCTTTGCCATAACATAAATCTCTTTCAATATATTGCTATTTGTACACACAAATGTAATGCTATTAATCAACACCGCTCTTGAAGTCTTTCACTGGTTCCATGTGAAATTTTGTGACAGCAAAATTGGCAGTTTTTACATACCACCACTCCCGGAAGTCTTTTCTATCTCATGTATCCAAATCACGATACAATAATACATTCTTCCCTTTTGCTTCATTCTTCCATTGAACTGGGAAAAGCTCTCAAGACGAAATGAGGACTCTGTGAGATAAATCTGATTTAACAAGCACTCCCCTGAGCTATGTTGTAAGCCTTGTGTGATCAGTAGGAGGTGATCTGCGAGTCAGTGGAAGAGAGGGAAGGGGGACAGGAAGAGGGGACGACATAGAGGGGTGGCAATGAAAAAGTTGCTAGGGGAGGCTGGGAGGGTGGAAGGGAGAAAGGGGTCATTTGAGTCAATGATAGTGGTCTCTGCTGACCAATACAAAATGCTGCATTATCTTAAAAACATTTTATCACTATAATTATTACGACTACTACCTTGATGGAAATGTAATCAGATATACTTTGTCTTTAGTAAAAGTCATGCTCGCAGAAGTATGGTGGGGATTGAAGTTCAGTCACTACTAGACTTGCAGCACTTACAAACTTCACTCGTGTGACCCTGGGTTAATGAGACAGTGATGGCAGTGCACGCTATGACAAACGAAAGGTGGAAGGAGACCATCAATCTTTAGTTAAGGACGATAATTCACCAATGGACTGTTCCAAATCCTCTCATGATTATAGCTAATGGACTGTTCCCAACTCTCTCATGATTATACCTAATGGACTGTTCCCAACCCTCTCATGATTATAGCTAATGGACTGTTCCCCAACCCTCTCATGATTATAGCTAATGGACTGTTCCCAACCCTCTCATGATTATAGCTAATGGACTGTTCCCAACCCTCTCATGATAATAGCTAATGGATTGTTCCCAACCCTCTCATAATTATAGCTAATGGACTGTTCCCAATCCTCTCATAATTAGAGCTAATGGACTGTTCCCATCTCATAATCATAGCTAATAGACTGTTCCCAACCCTCTCATAATTATAGCTTAGCTGAGCCCCCTGCATTAGCATCAGTCTCAGAAATAAATAAAAAGAACAACTATAATTGTAGGTCAATGAGGTATAACACTAGCAAACACCTGGAGGTTCCCCAGAGACTGGGCAGTCTTGAGTGTATACCTGTGGTCATTTCTTTTGAGGTCAACTCTCCAAAATGGGTGGTGACCACCTACATGGGAAAGTGAATGAGTTTGTTTCTGCACATGGTTCCAGTCTCTGCATTTGACTCTGCCAACTCAGCACAGCACTAGAGCAAACTAAGCTTACAAATCACACTCAGCCTTCTATGAGACTCAAACCTATGTCCTCCCAGCCAAAGCACAGCATCATTGGAAGGGTAACGTAGGGAAGAGGGAGTACGGAATGGATATAAGACAGGTGGAGAATTAAGGCTGTGGAGAAGGGGGTATATACAAGGAAAAAAAAAAACTTAGGAAGAAAAAAAACACCACCTAACCTCCAGAAATCATAATTGAGCACCATCACTTTGGTTTGTTCTGAAACAGTTCATTTCCTTGTGTTTAGTAGTGAACCATTTAAGACAAACCCAGTAAATGGTTTCTCTGAACCCTTGGATGGTGCTTGATCACGATAAAACTGAAAAAAAAAAACTACTCCTACGTATCTGGACCTTAAACTTATCTCCTCAAATTTTCTCCACATATCTGGAGCTTAAAAAACCTCTTCAAGTTCAACAGCTCATTGTAACACTTCATGTATGTGCAGACATTCTTCATTAGCCTTTCGAAGAATGTCACCGATGCCTATGTGTCATGTGCTGGAAGAGTACCATGTCAGGTGCCTTCAATGTAAATCTGTTAAACACTCACATTAACGATGTTCGGAACAGCAAATCATGAGTGTGAAACTGTAAAAGCCATTTGCTATCATGTGTAAGACAAGTACTAATTACTGAGATAATCCCGACTCCTACAATACACTTTCATGATGTCGAGTGTGTGTGTATGTGTGTGCATGTGTGTGTGTGTGTGTGTGTGTGTGTGCATGTGTGTGTGTGTGCATGGGTGGGGGGGGGGGGGGGGGGGGGACGGGAGGAGTTGGGTTATTGTTATGTATGTGTGTGTGCGCATATATGCGCGTGCACGCATATGTTGTATTTGATGGTCTGTTCTTGATCCTATGTCATCTTCTGTACATTCACGCACGCAGTCTCTACACCCACACACACATATACGTGCGTAGGTGCATGCACACACACACGTGCACACACACACATGCACACACACTAACGTGTGCGTGTACATTTGCTTACTCCTACACACACACATACACACATGCGTGCATGTGCACGTCCACACCCACACATGTGCACACATACATGCATACACATGAACACACAAATGCATACACACACGCACATGCGTACATGCCCACATACAAAAAAAGGCACACACATACCAAACAAATATTAACAAAAAATCTTAATTAAATGACTTAGTTGTTAATTCATTTATCCATCAGCATAAAATCATGCGTAGTGTGGTCTCAAAACTTAGCGGATGTGGTGTAGCACACACACACACACACACACACACACACATATATATATATATATATATATATATATATATATATATATATATATATATATATATATATAATGGACTAGTCCACACGCAGTGTCGCCTTCTTGATGAAACCATCATGGTCATGCTCTCTCTTGTGCTTGCCCTTTACTGACCAACCTGCAAAGATTCTATTGTCGAAAACACACAGGGCTGTAACGGGCCCAACTACACCATGAGTATCTAGATTCATCTTGCATGCGAGGGAATGTGCGTCTATCCTATTAGGTTTAGAGTGTCAACACAACCGCATGTTGCACGATGTTTTGCAAGGTTCATGACGATGATCTCCCTTAAATATCTTTTCATGCAAAAACAAGTCAATTGGTTTACGGTTCAACATCCTGCCATAATAATTCTGCCACATGTGGCAAAGGCACGCGGTACATTAGAAAATAAGAAAACAGACACCCTCCACCCACCCACCCACCCTGCAAAAAAAAAAAGTTTTAAAAGAAAAAAATTCTTAACAAGATCTCTATTTAATGTTGATCTGGATGATTTTTTCCTAGAATAAACGGTATCTCCTGCACACTTTAGTAGTAGTAGTAGTAGTAGTAGTAGTAGTAGGGACTGATTTCATTAGCCTAGACCTCGCGGTCTGTCATAAGTCCCCTCTAAATTTCTTCACTTTTTTTTTTCCAGATGGCACGCTAGAATTAATCAATATCTTCATTGCAATCCATCATAATCATAGAAAAATTCTCTAAATTTTGAATCATCATTATCTGGGAAAATCTTGAAAGTATTAATATCAGGTGCAAATTTAATCGTAGCAGGTAATTCGTTCCAGTGGTTAGCAACTCTATTTGAAAATGAAAATTCACGTTGATTAGTATTACAGTGCTTTATAAAAATCTTTCCTTCAGACTTTCTAGTACTCACAGTTTGTGCAACAGAAAAGAAAGTCTCAGTGTCAATATCATCATAGCCATTAAAAGATCTTATAAACTTGAATTAGGTCACCTCTGATCCTTCTTCCCCTCAGCGAGTGCAGATTCAAATATTTCAATCTTTCATTATACGATAAGTTTTTGCAATGCTTTAGCAATTTGGTAGCTCGTCTTTGAACTCTTTTAACTTTCAAAATGGAGCGCCTGATGGCGGAGAACGAAGCAAAGTTAGAAAGAGTGGGGGTTAGTTTTTCCGCCGAGGACATTGACGAAAAAAAGTACACAAGACACGATGCATTTCGACCTCTTGGGTCTTCTTCAAGTGAAAACAAAAAATGTAACATTTAACATTTAGGACAGTACAAACAAAGAACGAAGAGCGACTTATCTGATGTCCATGTGGTAAGCTGTGAAGAATGGCTGCTAGCAGATGGACATCAGATAAGTCGCTCTTCGTTCTTTGTTTGTACTGTCCTAAATGTTAATGTTACATTTTTGTTTTCACTTGAAGAAGACCCAAAGAGTCGAAATGCATCGTGTCTTGTGTACTTTGTTCGTCAATGTCCTCGGCGAAACTAACCCCACTCTTTCTAAACTCTTTCTAACATTATTGGTTTGACGCTTTTAAAAAAAAAAAAAAAAAAAAAAAAAAAAAGGGGGGGGGGGGGGGGGGGGGGGGGGGGGGGGGCTCCAAATCACATTAGCATACTCCAAATGTGGCCTGACAAAAGCTTTGTATAATTTTAAAAAAATGTCTTTATCTAAATAAGTAAAAACTTCCTGTTATGATACCTAACATTTGGTTAGCTTTATTTACCACTCTCTGTAGGTGGGGGTCAAATGACAACCTGCTATCCAAGGTAACACCCAAGTCTTTTTCTTCAGTAAGAACCTCTATTTGGTGATAAACATCATTCTCCATCATTTTATATTCATTATTCTGATTATTATTCCCGACATGCAATACACCACAGTAGGTCATGTTGAAATACAGATTCCACGACTCAAATCTTAGTATCATCTGCGAATATTTTACATAGACTGACAAGTTATCTATTTATAAAAATTGTGAAAAGAACCGGTCCCAGTATACTACTTTGTGGTCAACTTAAAAGAAAAATCACTATTCCGCCAAACGATAGCAACAAACAAATTATAAACAAAACACGACGCGTTCCCACTTCTTTGGTCTTCTTCAGGCAAGTTGCAAAGTGAGACGACTGCAGGCGGAAATCTAAACAAATCTTAAATAAATGTTAGCGAACGCCCGCCCAGAAACGGGGACAAACGAGTCACAAGACAAAACACGATGCGTTTCAACCTCTTAGGTCTTCTTCAGGCAAGATACAAAGAGGACAACGAAAATTCACTTAGCTTTGATCGCTTCAGAGTTCAGCGCAAGGAAGGCGTTGAATGAGCCTCATTGTTTGTATCTTGCCCGAAGAAGACCTAAGAGGTCGAAACGCGTCGTGTTTTGTCTTGTGACTCGTTTGTCCACGTTTCTCTGGGCGGTTCGCTAACGTCTATTTCAGATATCTTCAGGCAAGATAAACAACACTGAAGATAATGAAAACGAAGAACGAACAATCATTTATCTCCTCAAATTGGGCACAAAATGGATATGGAATCTTGTTCGTTCTTCTTCGTTTTCATTGTCTTCAATGATGTTTGTCTTGCCTGAAAAAGCTCAAGGAGGTCGAAACGCGTCGTGTTTCATTTTGAAATTTGTTCGTCTCTTTCGACCGGTGGTTCAGTCATTTTTCTTTTAAGTTTGTCTTGAATGTTGTTTGTCTTGCCTGACACAAAACTTTATTATTCTCCGAAATTGCATAAGGAATTACAAGAGGATATTGAAACATTAAGACAATGGTCCGATACTTGGAACTTATGTTTTAATGCAGAAAAAATGTAAAGTACTTTATATTGGAAAACCAAACCCACAAAATGATTATATAATGAAATTGGGGACAGAACATAATAGTATCTAAATGTGAGGAAGAGAAAGACCTAAGTGTGACTTCCGACAAAAATTTGCTATTTGACAAACATATTGCAAATAGTACTAACAAGGCCAACAGAATGATTGGAATAATAAAAAGAACCTTTACATTTATAGAAAAGGACACTTTTTTACAATTGTATAAAACGTTAGTTAGACCCATTCTTGAATATGGCAATACTGTATGGTATCCAATGCTAAAGAGACAGCCAGAAGCACTAGAACAGTTCAAAGAAGAGCAACAAAGATGATCCATAGTATAAAAGATTGCTCATGCAAAGAAAGATAAAATATTTACAACTTCCAACACTTAAAGCAAGAAGAATAAGAGGGACTTGATTCAGCCATATGCATGCATGCGTGTGTGCACGCACGCACGCACACACACATATACACACACGCACACACACACACACACACACACACACACACACACACACACACACGGGGTCCGGAGAGGAGCTGGCGTTTAAATGTCTGTTGGTACAGAGAGAGAGAGAGAGAGAGAGAGAGAGAGAGAGAGAGAGAGAGAGAGAGAGAGGAGAGTGTGTGTGTGTGTGTGTGTGTGTGTGTGTGTGTGTGTGTGTGTGTGTGTGTGTGTGTTGTGTGTGTGTGTGTGCTTTTTCCTACTGCTTTTTCTCCCTTCGTCGTCTTCTTCTTATATTTCTTCTTCTGTCTCTCCGTCTTTTTTCCTCTCCTTCCCTTCCTTTTTTTTCCTTTTCCGTTTCCTCTTCTTTTCCTGCGTGGTTTTGCCCGCCATTTTCTTTTCGACACGTGAGGATTCCCCCACTACCCCTCCAATCTCCCCCTCCCCCTTCTGCCCCCCCCCCCCCCCCTTTCTCCTCCCTTTCCCCTCCTCCTCCCACTCCTTTCCCCCTACACACCCCCTCCCTTTTCCACCCTTTATATCCTGTTCCTGCTACTTTCCTCCTATAATCCTCCTTCCCACCCTTCCTTCCCATTCCCCCCCCCCCCCCCCACCCGTCTTCTCCTCCATCCCTCTCCCGCTTCTTCCCACCCCCCATTTCCTTACCTGTCCCCTAACACTCGCTCATTTTCTACCTCCACTCCTCTTTTAGTACAACCCCTCTTTACCCCCCCCCCCCCCCCTTCCTTTGTTTTTCCCCCCCTCCCCTCTCCTCCCCCCTTTCTTCGGCCCCCCCCCCCCCCTTACTTCACACCCCGCCCCTCTATACTCCCATCTAAACACTACTCCCTCCCCATGCGCTCTATTCTGTCCTCCAATCCCCTCCCTCTCTCCCTCTCTCTTTCCCCCCCCCCCCCCCCCCTCCCCTTACGATCTCATTATCTTGCCCGTCACAAATGACCGGTGACTGGATATTCCCTTCCATTGGAGCCCCCCACCCTCCCCTGCCTTGCTATAATCAGTAGTCTTAATCATTAGTAAATTTTATTCGATAGTATAAAATTTTATGCTGGGTACGATGAAATGGTACATATAAGTCTGCAGCTTCTGTCCCAGAGGAAGGTCTTGGACCGAAATATTGGACGTAATAAAAGGAGCCGACCAAGTGGTTCTGCAGTCAATTTCTTGTGTGTGTGTGTGTGTGTGTGTGTGTGTATAAATATTGTTTAAAACGTCTGATGTTGTTTTAAAAGCGCTCAACCCCTTGGGGAGCAACATCTGTTAAAAGCAAGTGGGTTTAAGCATTATACTGACGAGAGCGTACTGCTCGAAACAAATTTGTAGATACTTTTTTACAACCTTTTTTTAAACGAATATAATACGATATATATATATATATATATATATATATATATATATATATATATATATATATATATATATATATATATATATATAATACCACTAAAATGCCTAATAAAATTCTTAAAGTGCTCAACCCCTTGGGGAGCAACATCTATTAAAAATAGGATGATAAAAGGAAGTTTTAAAATCAACAGGTCTGTTTCGAGCGCTCGCTCTCCTCAGGATGGTTTTGAAAGTGAATGGTTGTCTTCAGCACCAGTGTGCAATGTGAAACAAGAGGTTCTGATACTGACGAAGCCTAAATAAAAGGCGAAAGCTAAAAAAAAAAAAAAACAACAACATGAAGAGTGTGTGGTTGGTGTGCCTGTTTTTATTCTTGTATATATATATATATATTTATATTATATATATATATATATATATATATATATATATATATATATATCGCTCTCCTCCTCACCCCCACCCCCACCCCAACAGAGTGCTGTCCTCCCTAAACTGCTGTCTTCCATTTCAACGTCCGTTTCCAAGAACAACACTTAGACACATCATATATATATATATATATATATATATATATATATATATATATATATATAT
>JADBJO010000155.1:595144-627644 GCA_016801955.1 Conus betulinus
AAAACGCGCCTTGAGTGTTATGAGTATACTTGTTATCGCAAGATTGATCTTAAGGTTTTTTCTTCTTTCAATAAACGATTGGTGAATTATTTTTTAATATATTCGCAATCTCGGTCGAGTATCACTCTTTTTCGTGTGAGATGCAAAAGGTAGTATAATGAATGCTATTTCACAGGTAAACAATCATTTTTTGTTTGTTTTTTTTAATATGCAGCTTGCGCTGTTCATGCCCATGTGCTTATTTTGAATATTAAATTAATATTTAGCTTAAAGAGCAAAGCGTTTTATGAACGCTGCCGAGGAATAAATGATAACCCACAAAACTAGAATTTTAATTTTCCGAGGTTTGACGTTTTTGCACACGCCGCCGATACGGAGCAGCAGCAAGAGCGATTATTTTTTGTAAGGTTTTGTGCGGGCCTACCTCGAGAGCGCGAGTGTAGGATGGTACAAATGTTACTGTAGCATAACTGTGTGTTTTTCGAACTCGTATCGCGTGTCAGGAATATATATATAAAATGACAATCCCGAACCACGGCTTTTATGAGCAACTAAGAAGAAATGAAATGGTGGATATTTCACACAGGTTTCCCCAGCCGCCCTGATATAGGATGAATGGATGGATGATGGATTTCATTTAGTACATGAAACAGGGTTCACCCTTGAAAGTCTTAAAAGTCAGTGAATTTTAGGACTCCTTTTAAAGCATTAAAGACATGTTTGAAATTTGGACGTAGGTATTTTTGTATTTCTCAGCAAGTTTGAAAAAGATGTTTAATTGAGCAGTTTTCACTTTATGTGGGTGAGAAAATCACAAGATTTTACAGAGAACTCAGGCTATTGTTTTACACTAGATTTGAGTAAATATTGTATCAGCTGAAACTAATGAAACATTGAAAGTGGTCAGTTCCTTGTAATCTCTGCTACTAACCTAATTCTGCTGACATGACAGTAAGACAGACTGAGAGCAATCAAAGCATGCATCAAGAGTAATTTTTCTGCATAAATTTCAGTGCCTGAATACATATTAAAAGGCTTTGAAAAGTTCTCAAATTTTAGTTTTTGTTTTGTTTTTTGAGTATACATAAAGAACCTTCTAGTTTTTCTAGTTTTTCTATTAAATTTTCATTTGTTTCTTTTTTGCCTTTTGTAAATAATGAGTCAAAGTCCATAAGTTATTTTTTGAATTATAGCCCGACTCCTGATATTTCAACTGTGCATCTTCGATCCCACCCTCCATCCTTTCCTTCATACTATTATTATCCAGTGCAGACCCACACCCACCTTTTTCATGTTAACACTTGCATCAGAATTATTATTTTACCATGATGTCAGCAATCCTTTATTGTGGTGGGGCATCAAACAGAATTTCTAACTTCAATAGAGATTTTTTTTTGTGGGTGTTGTTTGAAGCAAAAAACTTTTTTGCCTGAAAGATACCCACTCTCGACACATCACATAATCAGTGAATGAAAAGGAAGAAAAAAAGTATTTGAAGAAAATGTTAAAACAGTACGATAATAAATGAGCATTGTAAAACTTTGTATTTGGTATAAGGTAACAAACGGTTTGCCAGGAAGGAATTTTTTTTGTTCTTTTTCATGGGCAGCATCATGTTCACACCTTCTCAAGAAGAAGAATGAATATTGAAATAAAAACATGGTTAACTTATTTCTGGATGTTGTGTGCTGATGTGAAGGGGAAGCTGTTCCTGGTGGCCATGCCAGGGCACGGGTATGCAGCATACAAAAATTTTCATTAAATTTTCTTTAACAAATGTAATCATGTTTTCTGCTAGTTTTAAGTTATCACTCATGGAGAATTTCTCTGTCTCGCTCTCTCTCTCTCTCTTCACTCACTCTCTCCCCTCTTTCTCTTCTCTCTCTCTCTCTCTCTCTCTCTCTCTCTCTCTCTCTCTCTCTCTCTCTCCTTGTCTGTCTGTCTGTCTGGCTTTTCTGTTTTTTTTTTTCCCCTAAATGATAGATGTGACATTTTCATGTATGGAGCTGAAACCATACACACAATGACGGACATTTTTGCTAGAGTGTGTCAAAAGGTTTGGGTTTTTTATACGGCATAGCAGTGTTTTGATGAAATAATGAAAAGACATTTAACAGGATATTGAATACAGAGTTAATGTGTTTAACTTTCTGATGAATAATGATATGGTTATGTTTATTAATATTAAGAGGGGTAAAATTGAAAACATTGCATGTCAGCAAAAAAGAGAAGAAATGTGTTGCATGGCATCCATCAGAAGAGAATGAAACATTACTTCACTCTTAAACAATGTATATGAATTGTTAATGAAACAGTCTATGTTTGTTAAACTTGCTCTTTAAAGGTCATGAGAACTTTAGATCAAAGTGTTAGTTTGGGACATGATTGTCAGAAAAAAAAAGTTTCTTTCCTGTATGTAGATATTACACATTGTCACAGCACGCAACCATCTGACTCCAAATCAGAATACGCTTTGGAATAGAAAATACCAGATGACTTGTGAATTTCTCCCCCAATAAACAAAAATTGAAAAATGATTTTTTTTCTATCTGCGCCTCACTTCTTTTGGCATGAGGGGTGTTTAATATTACCTCCCCCCCCCCCCCCCCCCCCCCAATATGTTAATTAACAAGACATCCCTTTTATATTGTACTTTGCAAAAAAAATATCCACTGACCTCAATATATTCACCCATTTTTACAAATTTCTCTCTCTCGGGCCATACAGACGTCCAGTTTGCCCAATATAAATAAGTTATTCTGGGTTCACAGACCGGAATTCTTAGTCACCAAAATACTGCATTCTTCCATTGAGGATAGTCATGACATCAGATTTAAAAAAATCAACAATTTCTCAGCAGCACACATACCCAGTCATCTCCTGGGCTGCGAGGGGCAATGTCCAAGTACACTTCCTATGTACAGGGTGCTTGCCCTAAGAAGACAAGGCACACTTTTAGTAATCTAAATTAAACACCTACTTGATGATCGATCACAGGATCCACATCATCGATCGAGTGTGTGAACAGGGTAGAATTTGGAATGACTTCAAACACGATCAGAATGAGAATAAATGATTGAAATTCAAGACTGTAGTAAAAGCTTGTGTGGAAAATTATCAAGTATGTTCAGACATCCCATACTGGACTTGAATTAATATATCAGAGGCTACAAATTGTGAGAGTTCAACTCTATATGCTAGAATTATACTTTCATCATCCTCTTCTTCTCTTCTTAGCTAATCTTTCCTTTTTCTTAGCTGTCACTCTGTGTCTGTCTGTCCTCTCGAGTCCACTGCTTCCGCCAAAATGACTGGCAGTCTCTTTTTCTTTTTTTCAAATAGCACAAATCACACACACAAAAAAATTGATAACTGACCCAATGAGGAGCAAGCACCCTGTAAAGGTGAGTTGTCAATGCCTGTTCAAAGTGCACTGACAAGGAAAACCATATTTCTGGTTTTTTTTTTTGTTTGTTTTTTTTTTTTTTTTTTTCCAGGACACATGAAACATTTAATTGCAGAGAGATCATGAGAGATAAGTATTTTACTGTCCAAAGCATTTGTCAACAATTACAGAGACATTTTAAATGATAAATATTTTCCTGCTCAGAACATCTGCCTTTAGTTACAGAGGCGTTCTTAAAGTTAAAGATAAGTGTTTTACTGCTCAGAGCATCAGAAGATGGATAAAACATGTAAAATAAAGAAGACCATAGTGTCTCTTTTTGATACTGTGCAGCCACTAATGATGAAGAAAAAAAAAAGAAAGACTGATCAGAGACTAACTTTGAAACTTGATTTTTATTTCCAGCTGTAAAGAGTTCAGATAACTGATATTTACTTAGTTAACAATAACTAACATAAAATCTCAAAAAAAAGGGTAAATAACTGATATTTACTTAGTTAACAATAACTAACATAAAATCTCAAAAAAAAAGAAAGTAAAATGATGCCCGTGACAAGCTATTTTGTGTTTTTACTTCTGACCTATATTACACCAGAATATTTTTTCTCACTGAGATGGGATGTAATTAATTTTTAATTGTAAAGAAGCTAAAAGAACTTCTAGAATGTATATTTGATTGAAACTGTACTGCACATTCATTATTGTGACTGCTCAAATTGGAAGATCTGATACAATGCTTTGAAAATTAAGAATGAAAGACCATTTAATTTTTAGTGATGGTGTAAACCAAAGTAACATCAAGGAAATTACATGTAATTGAAGCATCGTGTATGACAAAAATGTGGTAAACTTTTCAAATAAGCACAGTTAATGTCAACAGTTGATAAGTGTATCATTGAAAAAAAAAGAAAAAAAATTGGGATGCTAGTTCCAGTCAGTGGTTTGATTTTGTGGAGACCAGCTGGTACTAATGTATCAAAACAAACAATGAGAGATACTGAATGCCAAATGAATGCAGTAAACACTTAAGTAGGGAGTCTTGACATATTTAGTCTTTTTTAGGCAGAACAAGAACAAAGAAGAAAGAAGACTTAAAAAAGATGATGTGGAGAAAAATCATGCAGAATAAACAAGTCCACAGTTACTATGAAAATATGGTTAAAAAAGATATTTAGTAAGAGGGGGCAGGGAGTGGGAAGAGAGAAGAGAGGAGGGAAGGATAATGAAAGTCCTAGTTAGAGGGCATTAAACTTGAAAGTGTAAGTATTCAATCATTTACAGGGCATTAAACTTAAAGTGTAAGCATTGAATCATTTACTGATAGGATATGGGAGGGTTTGAGTTCTTTAGTGTGAACAGAACTATGTGTTTATGTCTGTTTAGGGGCGGCCTTTTTCTGCTGGGTGAGATTGATGTGTGCATCATGGCTGGTTTGGGTTTAGTTAGGTCGCCCAAGGTGTCTAACAAATAACATGTAAACACCGCCTACAGTTTTGTGGTGCTGTCAGCATCAAGGTAAGGGATAGGTGGGTGGGGAGGAGGAGGGGGAATCATGATTCAGTAGACTACTTTAGAGGCCCATGATGGGCAGAGCAGTCAAATAGAAAGTGTCATAGTTTCTAAATCATGAATGCAGTTACATTAATAGCCAATATCATTATACTTTTTAGAATGTACATGTGACATATTGAACATGTTACCAGTGGTAGATCTGTTACTAAGTTACAACAAAAGTCAAGAATTCAAAGTGTTTTTTTTCGGTAAGTTTCAAAACGGAGTGACTGAGGGTGGAAAATGAAGGAAAATTTGGAAAGAGAGGGGGTTAGTTACCGCCAAAGACACAGACAAACACAGTACAGGACCAGACACTAGTGTTATTTTTCTAGTGTCTAGTCCTGTACTCTGTGTCCTTGGTGGTAACTAACCTCCTCTTTCCAAATTTATTTTTTTTTTTTTAAAACTGTCAACCATGACAATACCTTCATGAATAAGATCTGAAATCGTCATGGGGTCAGATCAAATGAGTGTACAAAATGTTCTGGAAAGGCATGAACACAAACACTGACAAGATGCCAAAATTATCCCGTCTTTTCTCCCCCAGCTCCTTGCCTCTCCTCCTCTGTTTCCACTGATTCATGCATGCACCTACATTCTTGAGTATACCCTGGTGCATGATTTGTTAGTCGGTGATCTGTATGCCAGGTCCATGGATATTCCTTTGCTGATTAACTTTTACTCTCACAAGTCATTGAAAAAGTAAGGCAGAATGCAAAGAATGGTAAAAAGAAATGCAAGAAAAATAACAGTTTGAACAGAAATAGGAGAAAAGGTTAATTAAACAGGATAACTACCTTGAGCATACATACCCATCCCTTCACAGTAAACATTTACAAACTCAGCAGCATGCATCTGTGGGGGAAAACAAAACAACAACAAGCCAACAACATTGTGACCAGATAAGAGTCTTACATGGCACAGCAGGATAAGTATCATAAGTATCCACAACCATAATGTTCACAATAACAGTAGCATTGGTAGCATATGTAACTCCCACAGGTCCAACACAGCAGCTGGTACTGGGAACAATACAGGTGACATTCAGGAAGTCAGTGCCTCACAAGAATGCCTATCACCAGAGGACAATAAACAGGCAGTATCCGTAGATCACTAGATGATATCAGTCAGTGAACTGATTTTACAGATTTCAAGTTCTTGAATTTGTTTTTAATTGCTCCATTCTAAACAACTGATACTTTTCAGCTGTATATATTAAATCTGTGCTTTAAGAAGTTTATAAAAGTTATGTTTGAAATGCGTTTTTGTAGTTCTATTTGTAATATACATGAAATGTAGCAACAATGATTAGATCAGTTATGTCATCTATTTTGTAAGTGGTTTCATTCAGAAATATAGAAAAAAATGAAGAGTGGAAAATGCTCACATTCATAACATTTTTTTTTTTGCAGCCAGACCACAAGCTGAGTACAAATTTTTGATAGTTTTTTTGTGTTTTTTTTTTTTTTTTTTTTTTTATTATTTTTTTTTTTTAATGGAGACCTTTAATCATTTTAGATCTGTGGGAGAGTATTCCAATATATAGTAATGATAAAAAAAAACCCCCAAACCCTATGATTCAGTAAAGTTAGGGAAAAAAAGAAAAACAAGCAAGCAAACAAAGAAAAAAAAAAAGCCCGTAGAAAAAAAAAACAACAACAAGCAAGCAGACAAAGAAACAAACAAAAAAGCCTATTCAGAGCTGCACTGCAGTCTATGACAGTTTTTTTACTTGTGGTATTGTAAGCATTATAATTATTTGCTAGCCAGCCACCAGCCATGGGTTTACATACAGCTGGGGGGGGGGGGGGGGGGGGGGGGGGGGGGGGATAAAGTAATAAAACAAAACCTTTTTTTTGTTTAATGTAAGATAATGAACAAAGTGTCAACAAGGTTAAGGAAAAAAAAAAAGAAGAAGAAAACACGGTGTAAGCAGTAAGTATAGTGTAATGTCATGGTTATTTTGTCCATACATCATATGTTTTAATTTGTCTAATTCATCACACACACATGCACAGACAGACAGACAGACAGACACAGATGCATACACACACACAGACATGCACATTCAATTGCTGTTTCTTGGATCTTATGATTGGCTTGGCATGTTTTATTATGAGGGATCAGTTAGACATCCCCCCCCCCTCCAAAATGGATTGCAGGAGTGAGTGATTGACTTCAGTTTAACTGTGTAAGCAGTGTTGAACAGTTTTTTTTTGACAAAATTATATTTTGCATATGATTTGTTGGATTAGTATTAATTAATTTAATTTCAGTTTCATGAAGGAGTGTTTACTGCATGCAAACTAGTCCATATAGGCTATACCACATCAGCTAAGTTTTGAGACCAAACTGATCATAATAAACAGCTGATGGATAAATGAATTAATGACTGGGATGAAAAGATTTAAGACAAGGGTCGCATGGAAACAGCTTAGCTGGTGTCTGACCTTCACACTAGCCCAACGCGCTGAACAGACTTTGGGTACCTAGCTAGTCTGTGCCACTAGTATCATGTGTGCATGTGTATATATATATGCATGTGTGTGTGGGTAGATGGGCACATGCCGATGTTTGTGTGCCAGCGTATGCGTGTGTGTGTGTGTGTGTGTGTGTGTGTGAGTGATCTGTGGGCATGTGTTAGCATGATTTTGCATGCATGCGTGTGTGCGGTGCATATATGTGTGTATGTACATATGCTTGAGTATATGGACGCATGCTGATTTTGTGTGTGTATGTATCATTGTATATGTGAGTGTACGTGTGTGTGTATGTATGTGAGCATGTGTGTGTGTGTGTGTGTGCAAGTGAGTGTGTATATGAATATAATTATTTGTGGGAAAAAATGCTGAGAAGTTGATGTAGTTGTTATTGTTCAGTACTCATGACGACGATGATGATTGCAGTGAAAATAAAAATAATAGTGATGAATGTAATACTAACTAGGGTGTGGTGTGTGTGTGATCGTAATGTTTTTCTGTGATATCAAAGTGCAGTTTTAATTCCTTAACTGAATATGTATTGAGTTTTTCCAATTTTTTTTCTAAAAATCTTGTGCATTTTCCCAACTAAAGAAATAAAGATAAATGTTTATTGATATCTTGCATCTTCTGGTATTTAATGGGAATGCACACACTGGAACTTAAATCATAGTGCTAAATAAAAACAGTTTTAAATGAATTAATATACTAGAATATAATATGTGTAACCTGTACTCTTTTTTTAAATTTTTTTATTTATAGTTGTCATGTTCGTGTGTATTAGATCTCTACTTACCCTGGCACTGGCTGAACGGGAGAGTGACAGTCGTTAGAATCAAGATGGATGCTGACATTGCCACCAGATTCATTGCTTCTCTCACCAAGTCACTTCAGGCCGTCATTCATGGGTGTCTGGACTTCGAAAAAGATATCGAGCTGGGTGGATACGTCTACCTCAAAGTTGACAGTGCAGAGCGTATTGACTATGTGCTCAGCGAGAAGATGCAGAAGAGTGACTTAAACTCGACGACTTTTTCACAGTAACAGTTACCATGCCTTTCCCCAGCCAGGTTCCAATGGCAGCAAAGAGTCAAGAGACAGACACATTTCGGCAAGTAGTTCAGAACCAGCTGGGAGGTCAGCGGGTAGTGGGAGGGTTCTCTTGGAGTCGGACTCTGAAAGCCCAATGTATTCTGCTACACATTCTGCTGCTAGTTCCAAAATGATGCACCAGAACCTACCTCCTTCCCTCGCACAGAACTCGGACAGTTTCATGTATCCAAAGAGTTCGTGTAGCAATGAATTTCAGGCGTCAGGTTCTGTGAAACTTCCACTTTCCAGCAACAAAGGCAGTGCAGTGGGTATGTCTGAAGGGTTTGGGGTCAAACAACCGATCCCTGACAGATTTTCAGACAGCATTTCGAAACCCCTCCGCATCTCTCGGCAGCGAACTTCAGCAGTCTTCCTCAGCTCAAAACTGGACCTCTTCTCACAATGGCAGCAACTCCAGGTCTTCTGCAAGCCACACGGTGCAACAGCAGCAGAACAAGTCCAGCATTCTGCCTGATCCCAGCGACATGGAGGTGATTCACATCAAAACGGAAGAGGAGGAAGATGTCTTCAACATTCCACTTCAGTGTCACCAAGGAGGGTCAGAATCTGGTAAGAACTCTCCATTGTCATGTTTTTTTTAAAATCAGAAATTAGATTGCAGGTTGGTATGCTCGCTCGCTCTCTCTCTCCTTCTCTGTGGCACTGACACACACACACACACACACACAACACACACATACACACAGAGTCTCTGTCTCCTTTTCTGAGTCTCTCCAGTGTCTTTCTTTCTCTACCTGTGTGTGAATTTGTTTGCTTGTATTCATTTTTGACTCCCCATAAAGTTTGCCAATGCAGCAAACATTTCCCCATAAACTCAGTTTAACATTTTTAGCCTTTTATTTCTGACATTCTAATGCTTAGCACAGCTATGCCTTGCCCACCCATTGCCCCTGCCCTCCTTCCCTCCTCCCCCCATCCCTTAAGAAAAAAAAAAAAAGAAAAGAAAAAAGAGTTGTGATGTTTAGGATTGCTACCTGAAAAGAAAGGACTGGTTGATAAATAATATTTGAACTCCAATATGACGGTTTACACCTAAAGCTCTTTTGTCTCAGTGTAGATGTTGGAGACAGGGGCTCCAATATGACAGTTTACACCTAAAGCTTTTTGTCTCATTAGTCATTGTAGATGTTGGAGACAGGGGCTCCAATATGACAGTTTACACCTAAAGGTCTTTTGTCTCAATGTAGATGTGGGAGACAGGGGCTCTTTTTGGCCCTGTTCTCTTTCTTTTCAATTTTTTTTTGTATCCGCTAAACTTTTTTTTTTGAGAAAAGTCAGGTTCAGAGATAAAAGAAACAAAAGCAGGTTGTGTTCTCTTAATCCCAGATATCCATTCTTCTCAGAGCCTATCTCTTTATGTATATATATATAATGCCGAACAGTTAAGTAGTGGGAGAAAAAACATTCATATTTATCAGTCTTTATCATGAAATGTATGTGCACACATTTGTAATGTTGGGCCAGATCATTTGAAGAAACATTTGAATATTTCGTGTCTTGTGTGCATTGTAAATTGAACTTTGGAAATATGTTACATCTGTTCTTTTGAACTATACTTAATCTTATTCATATATATTGTGATCTGTGACTTAACCAACATTTTTTTTCTTAAAATTGAAAAAAATATTACCTGGATTATTATTGACAGAAAAATCTGTGTTATGTATTAAAATTCTGTATTATATTGCAGAGCAGTTGGTTGTATGAATTAGTTTTATATGTTGCTGATAGTATATATATGGAAGCATTGGTTTTAATAGTTTTATATGCTATGTGGCATACATGCTTCTAACAGGATTAGCCTGGTAGCTTGAACAAGGGAGTTAAAGAGTTTTGCAGTTTTACACTGTTACTTTGTTAGTGTTTACTGGGAATACTAACCATATGTGTTTCCGTCTATCCTTGCAGATTCACACTCATGTAATGCCAAGAAATATGTGAATCATGTGAGATCAGATAGTGCGTTGTTAGTGCTGAATAAAATGAAGTCTGATTCTAAGTAGAATTTCAACAAAGACTTCTGGGAATCAAGATTTTGAAAACTGATCAGGTCTGATTTTTTTCCCCTGGTGTAAGCATTTGATATTTAGGATATGGTCCATGCTAGAATGTTGGTAGGTACAACTAACATGTTGATCTTTACTCATGTGCTGGGACTTATGTTTGCGTATGTATTGATTACAAAGAGTCACAGAGAAAAATCAAAACCAGTACAGTAGAGATAAATCCAACCGTGAAATTAATTTTTTTTTTTTAGAAAAAAAAAACTGGCAACAAGAAAATGGATACGAGTTGTTCTGTGCAAGACATTTGGAAAAGAAGGAATGCATATTGTTTCTTGTGGGAAAAGGGACAGGGTGAGGAGAATCTTATCATTTGTCCTGATTTGGGGAAGCTACAAGAAAACTGAAGTGTCATTCCTTCTTTTCCAGATGGCTTTGCAGCGCAAGGGAAAGCACCCTGGCTGACCATGAGAATGCGACAGCCTTTCTACTTCCCTTACCCTCGTTTAGCTCGGTCCCAGAGCTTTGACCAAACGGATGAGCATGGCACGTTCTAATCCAGATATCCATTCTTCTCAGGGGAACGTAGTTCAGAGCTACCTCTTTAACGTGTAAAGTCTGCGGCAAAGGTTACCGCTCTCGACAGGGTCTGCTGTTCCACGAGCGAGCCAAGCACCAGAATGTGTTCAATGTGTACTGCCCTGTGTGTGGCAAAGGGTTCCAGCAAACCACCCACATGTATGGCCACATGGCCACCCACACCAACGTCAAAAACTTCCAGTGCCAAGCCTGCGGGGGCAAAGTATGCCCACAAGACTTCCTTGCAGCAGCACCTGCGGAGCGGATCGTGCCGAGCGTCACAGATCAACAGTCCAGCTGGCCTGGATCTCTCTACATCACAGCTACTCAGGGATTTCTCCCCGTACCACTTGAGCGAGACGCAGTCAAGGCCCAGTCCAAGTCGCAGGAAAAGCCTGAGTCCTCCTGAATCGGCGAACAGCAGTCAGGGTCAGGGTGAAGGAGACATGACCTTGAACGAGAGGCCACTGCCCAGTTTTGGTCAGACCAACCAGCGTGACAGTGACTTTGAGGGTTGTGATACACTTGATGCGTCTTCTGACAAGACAGGGAATCAAACCATGTCAAAAGAAATTCCATCTGGTGGTCTGAACTTGACAGATGATGATCAGGTACTGGGCCAGGGGTTGTTGAGTTACGGAAACCAGGCAAGGGATGTGAATGTGCTGGGAGCATATGATGCCAGGGAAGTGGTTTTCCCAGGCAGAGAGGAACCTAGGGATCTCATCAGCAGTGGAGATGTAGCAAAAGGTTTGAATTTGATCAGCAGAGATGACCTGAGAGGATCATCGACCACGGGCACACCATCACCACAGGGTCTGGGGGTGGACATGACAAAAGACACTCAGATCTACGATGAGACGGGATCAACTACAAGTGTGTGTGATGATAGTCTGACCAGACAAGAGGCAGGTGATGAGCATGATTCAGACGTTCCTGAAACAGCATCACTGGCTCTGTCTGCGGATGACTGACTGTTTTCCTTGGACCTAGGTGTACATGGGAAAATCACTTCCTTCAAATCAGATGGGAAGTTGGCAGTTGAGTTTAAAAATGCTGTTGTCAGTGGTAACTGACTTGAGTGACAGGTCTTCAGTCATTGTGAAAGTTGTTTTCTACCTCATTGTTTTCCATCCTCACGTAGATTGAGTTTCCACCAGAGAAAGGATAGCAAAAAAAGGATGGCTTGCAAGCATTAGCATTTCTGTCAGCAAAGATTTCTTGATCATTCATAAAAGTGTTCAGACAGGAGCTTGATAAAAACTTGAATTATTCTTCCTAAAAACTAAAAAAAAAAAAAGTTAAAATTTCAGAGAACATTTTCCAGTTAAAATGGTTTCTGTGTATGTAAAAATTATCGAAGAACTAAAAAAAATTTCCTGGGTGTACAAGTTTTCCTTGTTGTGGCATTACTACATCTAGATTAACACATAAACAATCTTTACTGTCTCAGTGTACATCATACACATGTGTTTTTATTTTCTGGTGCACTGTGCACAAGAGATAAAAAAAAAAATCGCTTGAAAAGTTACAAAAGTCCAGGACAGAAGCCAGGGAAGCCTCCAATGGACTGTGTATTGATATGTATGTCTGTGTGTGTGTGTGTGTGTGTGTGTGTGTGTGTGTGTGTGTGTGCGCGCGCACGCATGTGCATGTGTGTGCACATGTGTGTGCATGGGTGATTGTGTGTGAGCATGCACATGAATGGATGTGTATGAAAAAAAATTATGTGAACATCTGCCGAGGGGACACGTTCATTTCTAAAAGACAGTCAATATACTCTGCTGAATTGTTTTGTTTATTAGATATAAAATGTAGCACTAGAGAAGAGGGTTTGTTTGTTTGTTTTTTTCCTTCAACTAAAAGACTGAAGCTAGTGCAGCCAGTGCTTCAATCCCAGAACACCTTATTCCATTTGTGGCATTACTGTTAACTCAAGTTTGTCTAGAGGGAGAGCACTGTTTTCAGTTGTTGAAGCTGAGAAGGTAAAGAACTGCAAAGAGTCTTGCTTGCAAGAGAAAAAAAATATGCGGTATTTTTGTTTCATGATGTTGAACTGTTTGTTTTTCTTTTATTTCATGGTCAATGATATCATTTACATTCAAGTTTCTTATGGTTGGCCTCAGGCCAACTAAGCTGATAGATGACCTTGTTCATATTGTTACTTTGTGTGTGTGTGATACTGATGATATCGTTGGGATGACAGACAGTCAGAGCTGCTGTAAACTTTGAATATTTCATCTCTTTGGTCATTTGATGGGGTAAAAACTGGTCAGGTTGTATCAACCCTACTTCCAGCTGACAGAAACCAGATCCCAAAGTCATGTTTCAAAGACATTGTTGGTTTATTGATTTATTTGATTATTTTGTTGAAACAATAAAAAAAAAAAAAAAAAAAAATCAGTTAAGTTGACAAGATATATTATAACTCTTCTTCTACAGGTGTAGACATTCTCATTCTTTTTTAGCAAAGAAATATGTAAATTGTCTGTTAAAAAGAATATATGTTTTTTTTTTTTTTTTTTATCTTGAGTGTTTTTCTGACACTCTTGTATGATTGTTTTCTGAAATGGTCAGAATGTGTTTTAACCAAAACAGAATCAAAAGCAAATCACATGTGTTGCTCAGTTGTTCACAAAATATATGACAGAAAAGGACAGTTCGTAAGATTGAAAGTTCATCCCCCAAATCATTTTCTGTGTTCACACACACACACGTGGGCGCGCGCACACAAACACACAGACACACACACACAGACACAGACACACACACACACACACACACACACACACACACACACACACACACACACAAACACACTTGAATGCTTTTCAGATTTTAAATAAAGTTTTTTTCTTTGAAAGTCAGGGAAGTAAGTTTTCAACACTGAAACATCTGAAAGAAAGTATGATAGAGTATGAGAAACAATCCCAGATGAGTGACAGATGCCATTTGAAAATTATGAGTGATAATTCATTTGAAATAGATTAAAAAAAAAAAAAAAAATATTGATTCCTCTCAGTTTTTTCTTTTAAAGATGTGTTGTCCTAAGTGTGATAAAATGAAACTCGGAAGGAGAAGGAACTTCAAAAAGAAAAATCTTGTTTGCTTTTTAGTAATTTTATGATAGTGCAGACAGCGTGTCTTCAATGACAGGAAATTTTAAAGAGTCCGTAGGTATGTCATGTCATGAAGCATCCATTAAAAAAAATGACTTCTCAGTTAAGAATGTTTTATGTTATTTGTGATGCAGCTTTGCTCTCCCAGATTTCAGCTTATGTCTTGAACTATTTCTTTTCCTTTTTTTTCCCATTTTTTTCTTTTTTTTTTTTAAAGATACTTTCAGTTCTTGTAAGTATCTTTGTCACAAAGGTGATTAGACCAACTACTTCCTGCTCTAGCATTTTTGCCATCCATTCAAAAAAAAAATGCTGATTATGTTTGTTTGTTGTTTGTTTTCCTAATCTTAAATTTTTTTTTTCAGATTACTGTCCTTTCATATAAACCCTGTTTTTTTTTGCTTAAATTTTTTTGTTTTAAGTTCTGAAAGTTAATTGATGTATTGGGGTGATGAGAAGGCTTGGATCACATCATCTTGCTGCTGCTGGTCTCATTGCGGAGTTTTTCCTCTTTGGCCATGCTTCTGCTTGCCATACAGGGTTGCACTGCAAGGCTTGTTTGACAAGGTTTGACTCGTGCCTCCTGAAACAGTGTCCATTTTTCTTACAGTCTGGTTAGTGGTTGGTTTCTGACCATTCTTCTGCTCCAAGTTGGCGTTGATAGGCCAACTGATGTAAAAGATTTATTTCTGAGGCAATCTTTTATCAATGTATTTGCTCTCTTTATTTTTTCTCCTCCCATCAAATTCAGTTGTGCTCTTGTCTTTGTTCTTTACTCTAATCACAGTAAGATTACCTCCCTCTGTGGAAATGAACAATCCTGTCTGTATAGTTTATCATGCGGCAGGTTATGTTGTTGTCGCAAGCTGTTGGATTTTTTTTTTTTTTTTTTTTTTTTTTTTTTTTTTGAGTTGAAGGAATATTGTTCTTGCTTGCCGAGTCTTGCTCCGACATCCACATTGATCAGCGCTGCTGTGGTGTAGATCATATGTGATGAAAAGAAAGTTAAACACTCACTTTGGTGTGATTGATTGGTGTGGAGTGTGTGTGTGTGTGTGTGTGTGCCTGTTCTGCCCATTCAGCGTTCATGTTGTCAGCATGTACCCTTCTCTCAGTATCAAATTCTACACACATCCCTTGTGGCTCAGTGGATATTCATGACCCACCAATATTTCCACTCAATTTTTTTTTTCTTTTATTGAATGGAGCTTATGGGTATGCATCCTGCATTGCTTATTTGTCTCATACATAATGAGAGACATCCAACATCATCATATTTCTCTCAGTTTTCTTGGTCTTCAAACTATGCTTCTATTGCCTGTTTTGAATTGATAAGTATGTATGCAAACATACTAGATATTTTTTCCCCTCCATTTCTTCTTTTTTACCAAGTCATTTTCAACTTTATTTTTAATTCAAATGGAATTATTAGTTGCATATTATATTGATACTAGGTACTGGATTGCGTTTGTGTGGCTGCCAGTTCCACGTTCATTGATTAGAGTTTGATTTGAAAAAAGAAGAAATGTTATTGGTTCAGCAAGACAATCTGGACACACAGATTACAGACAAAACGTGATGCATTTCGACCTTCTAGGTCTTCTTCAGGTAAAATAAACAATATTCAGGACAATGAAAATGAAGAACGAGCAATCACTTACCTTCTCATATTCAGCACAAAATGGATATTGTCATGTAATCAGTTTGTCCAGATTGTCTTGTGGAACAAATAACATTTCTTCTTTTTAACATGGATTTTGACAGTGGAACATGCATTAGTATTCTTATCCCATCCATGCATACACATAGACTGTCTCTCTTGCACACACACACACACACACACACACACACACACACACACACACACACATATATATTGTTGTCTCCAGATTCTTGTCTCATGCATGCACACATGAACACACATTGTTGTCCGATTTTTGTCAATGATAAAATGTGTGCCATTCTTTTTCTATCTCATTAAAGAAAATGTGTATACCTGTATCAGTTTAAAAAAAAACTTTGCTTTTCAGGATGCATTATACTGTGTGCTATATACAGAATTATGTCCCGCAGAATGGTGTGACTTAATAATTAATAATGATATGTTTTGATAATGTTTGTTTGTTTGTTTTTTGACTGTCATGCTGAAGGACAACAGTCTGAATGTCAGTACCTACCTCTGATTCTGTGAATAATTTAACTGCATCATTAATAATAATATTCATATCTGTGCATGTGCTTGTGTGTTCATTTTTTTCTTTTTGAATTTTAGAATGTTTGTATGCTTTTCTTATTTCATTTAAAATGGAGATTACTGATTTAATTGATTTTGTATTCTTTTTATTACTTGAATTTAGTGGTATTTGAAGTGATGTATTTTTTCCAAGGAGGGTGTCTATGAGCGGAATCAGAATGAACTGTATGCATTGCAAGTGTTCTGTTGTAAAAGGGGCATGTGACAGTTCACTGCTGGCACATTCATCAAAAATATTTATTGACATAAAAGATGTTTTTCAGAGGATGAAAAGACATTGGGGAGAAAGGTTTAAACATTGATGGACATGCATATAAGTAAGCTTATCAATCAGTAGAAATCATCTGTATTAATTGATGAGTTTGCATTCACCTGGTGGTGAAAGTGGTGGTTAAGTTTGAAAGCATGACTCCTCTGCTGTCTGTGTGTGGGTTTGCACCAGTGCTTTCTTCCCCAGACAGGGGTCAAGGCTGGGTGGGATATAAGTCTGAAATGTGGTAGCCTCCACAAGATTTCAGTATGTGGTAGGCTTGACACAGATAGGGATTTTGACCCGAAATTGTAGCTCTGTTTGAATATTTCAATGATTATGGTTGGTCAGGTATGGGAATTGATTAGGGCTCTGTATAGATTAGACATTTACTATGTATATATTGTTCAGAGGGATTTTTTTCTAAAAACAAAATTTAAAGAACTGTCATGTGAGTGATTTTATTGTTCGGAGGAATTTTGTTCTAAAAACAAAATTTAAAGAACTGTCATATGAGTGTTTGCCAAGGCATGGCTGCTTGCTAATTTATTGTTTCCCAGTCAAGTATGTCAGCTTGTTGGTTTAGCAGAAGACCGTTATTTCTACCATGATTTTAGAGCGACAGTTGTAGGTTGGAAGATGGGCGTAACTGACAAAAATGATGACTGATCCTGAAAGAATGTAAAGTGGTGAACAAGAAAAGCTTGTGCATCAACGAAATAGAAAGCATAGTTTTGTTCTGAGATGTGACGTGGGTGTTCATTCATTTTTAGAAAGTTACTTAAGAAGGAAGCTCAGAACATTAAAACAACAACAACAAAAGAGGATGGGGATCGAGGAAGACTGGTCGGATACTTGAATGCGCTAACTATAGGCAAGTGTGGGAATGATGGGGATATCATTGTGATCAGTGTTCATAGCTGATTGAGGAATACATTTAACCTTCACCATGCTTCTTGAATTATCCACCCATTTGTAGCTTGTGGGTCTCACAGATCTGAGCCTTTTATAGACCAGTTACACAGCATGTCCCTTTTTGTATTTTACACGGGTCTCACAGACGCACTCTCCTTCTGGAACGAGCAGATCTGCAGTCCTGTGTGTTTATCATGGGCACCTCAGTTTTGGGTGGGTTGTTTATTATTAGTCATCTTTCTTTTAATCTGAGTTTCTGTTTTTTTTTTCCCTATGCTACAAAAATAATCTCCTTTCTTTGAATCTGCATTTCTCTTCTTTCATTGATATTCAATGCCCAGTAGCTGTGAACAAAAAGATCAGAGTTGCTAATAACTGGGCATTTGTGTGTGGACAAGGAAACAATTCCCGAAGTGCATCAGTGACAAAAGTAAACATTTACTGCTTTTCAGGACTACAGGACTTCAGGTTTTATTGTGGCCACATCTGGGTTTTATGTGGTTATTTTTCACATCCTCTATTTTCTCTCTCTTTTGTCCCTTGAATGCAAATCACTATGTGCTGACCTGATGACCTCAAACTGAAGTGGTGCTTGGCGTCAAAGCACTCAGTGATGGAAGGATTATAAATGTACTCTGCTTCATCTGTTCTGTGAAGCAAATCCCAGGACAGAAGAGCATGCTGTGCTCTCCACGAACATAGCTGAAACTCTAATACTGTATCTTGCTGTGCTCTCTTCACCCTGACGCTGCTCAATCATTGCAGTATTTGCAGTTCACTTGAGATTCCAGGCAGCAGGGATGGTGAGTCTGATGGGGGTTGGAGTTAGACTGGGAGTGCTATATTAGGGTGCTTGTTCTTCATTACTTCTTGTTGACACATACTCCCTAGATTCTTGTACTTTTGCGACAGATTTTTCTTTTCTTTCAAGGTATGATCATGTCTTTGGGTTTGCGTGTTGTTGGTGAAAGCATGGCTTGCAGTAAAGTTGCTAACACTGAAAGTTTTGACATGTGGTTGCAACAGGTATGGCTATGGAGAGAGAATCAGAACTGAGGTCATCATGAGAACAGGCAGGACCATGTTGAGACTTTTTTGTATAACGATCAGTGAGGATTACCATTTGGATATGATCTGAGACATACAAGACAGACTTCTACACGACTCTATGATCTATCCAAAACGTATGCCAGGTCCAAGAGTTACAGACATCTGCACTGCTGATCAGTAAACTGAAACAGTGTGCTGAGAAATACTCCTTTTGTACTTGCCTCTCTTCCTGCATTTCTGTGCTGCTTGCCTGTCTTCCTGTATTGCTTCCTTCCTGTCTTCCTGTACTGCAGCCTGCCTTTCTTAATGGCTGCCCGCCTGTCTTCCTGTAGAGCTGCCTGCCACTCTTTCTACCAATCTCATCCTGTACTACTGTTGCCTGATTCCTCATTCCTGTGTTTGCTGCCTGTCTCTCTTCATGGCCAGTCTCAGATCCAGGGCTCATATGAACTTCTGCATGGTACACAGCTTGCATGAAGCTTTGGGAAGCCTACAGATACATCTATGTAAAGACAGACCACTGGTCGGATCTGAATCATCTGTTTCTTTTGGAAATAGTCTTTCTTTCTATCGTCAGACGTTAGTTGTAACTCTTTTACACAGTCTTAAAGGTAGTTTTTTTTTTTTCTGGTGTTTGAGGTTCCAAGGTAGTGAATGATGTTTTTCAGGCAAATGTGCAATTACAGCTGCACTGGTACACATCACATCTCACATCTCTCCCGATCCACGTACATTCGCATGCCACATGCACACACACACACACACACACACACACACACACACACACACACGCACTCAAATATTTAATGCAGAGAACGAAAAAATAATTCACTATGAGACTGCATTATTCTCACACATAATAACATAAGGAAAAAATGTGATGCATTCTGATGCAAAAGATTTGAAAAAATAAACAAACAAAACGAGATCTTACACAGTCTTCATGATGATAATCCTGTAGAATGTGTAGGTCTATGACTTTCACCATGCCGAATGAGAAGTATCAACATCTTCCTTCAACCTTCTGTGCAAAGTGTGGATATGTGAGACCCATGAGGTATGAAAAAGGGGTGCTAAAAGCTAAGATTGTGCATTTGTTTTCCGATGAACAAAATCAGTCGATTTTGTCATATCAGGATTGTCAGATATCAGTCGAGGCTTCTGTGAAATTTCAGGTCATTTTGATTAAAACTTCAAATTTTTTTTTTATTGATTTCATTTTATTTCATTTATTTATTTTTGAAGTGACAAATGGGTCTGTAAGGCTCACAAGCTTTGGTGCAGTTAAAAACACAGTGATTCAGAAATGTTCATATATACCTCAACCATTCTTTTAAAATAAATTATATGCAAAATATGTATACAATCTGTCCAGTGTGTGTATGAATTATGAAAGTGGCATTCATTCTCTTGTTTCAAAATGACAGGTGACTAGAAGTATCTTAACAAAATGTTGTTCTGAAAGGATGAATATTTGTATAGGTTGATCTTGACCTAAGGATTCAGTGTTTGTAGTTTTATGTTTTATGTTTACCTTGTAATAAGTGTGTTTTATATCCCAAAGGGGTAGGTGGGTGGATGTTTTCCTTTTTTATCCATTTGCTTTTGCTTTTTTTTTTTTTAAATGGTGCAGTGATGAGATGTGAATGTCATTGGACTTGAATGGTCATGTAAAGTGAATTTGTATATGCCCATGTGTGTCCGTCTGTCTGTACCGTAAATGACTGCATATACATGTGTGTGTGTGTGTGTGTGTTCTCCTGCAGGGCCTAAAGCCGACCTCTTTCAGTCATTATCAGACCCCCAGCTGTCCACCTCTGGTGTAGGCGTTGCAGCACTGCCAGGCGTGGCCACCAGCACCAGCACTGCTCCCTACATGTCGGCAGAAGGCGCTCTGGGCTGGATGGACTCGCACCTCCCCCCCATCTCCTCCTGCCAGTCCAAGGTGGACCCAATAGACACCTTCCAACTGCAGACCTTGATGCAGCAGAACAACGCCAATTCCTCTTTCCTCTCTTCCCCTTCGCAGATACCCAGAGCCCTTCCCAGAGTCTCTGAAGCGCTGAGCTCGGAGCCGCTGACGGACGCGCAGATGGTGACCTGCTCGATATGCGGCTACGTCTCCAGTTCCAAGAAATCCCTGGCCCGCCACGCGTCTCTGCGGCATTTCCGTCAAGGGGACTTTGCCTGTGGGGAGTGTGGCAAGGTGTTTCAGACCCCAAACTGTACCTGAACCAGCACATGAAGAGTCAGTCATGGGGAGCGCAAGTTCATGTGCGAGGTTTGTGGCCAGAAGTTCCTGTACAAGCACCACCTGCCTCGCCACCAGCAGGCAGTGCATGGCGTGGTCACATGTTATGGGGTTCCACCGCAGGTCGAGGAATCCAGGGACGACCTGTCGCTGGTGTTCGAGAAGCCATCATGATGGGAGGCATTTCATTTGATGCTTATTATCCATGACCTGCCATAGAACTTTTACATGGGAACTTTTCACATTCAGGCATAAGATCTTCCTCCTCTTGGATGAAATCCTTGCACACGTCATGTTAGGCAGTATATTTTCTCATCTGCTGTTGATTTGGAGTTGCAGAACAAATTTAATGAGCAGCTCAGCTGAAATGACTCCCACCCCTATTCTCTCTCCCTTTCTCTTTCAGACACACACACACACACACACACACACACACACACACACACACACACACCTAAAGGGAGCAAGATCACAATGAAAGAAGAAACAAAATAGCAGAGAGAGAAGATACCAGACAGACAGGACCTGTTGACAGTGCCTTTCAATGGACTCACACACAAACATAGATCTAGGCACACACAGGATTGTAGTGGTAGGCATCACAAGTAAATCACGTGCAGGTGAGTTACATTAGGTCACGCACACACACACACACACACACACACACACACACATGGAGAAAGAAAAGAAAAGAAACATGCATTCACAAACTCATGTAAGCACAAATGCTCACAACACTTAAACAGATGTCTTATTCTTTATTTCATTTAAAAAAAAAACCCAAAAACAAAAAGAGAAGAATCAGGAGAAGAGGAAATGCCCAGCTGTCAGTGGGTGCTGTTGTGTTCTGGAAGACTGATGCACGAGAATTTTTTCTTTTCCAGCATCAAGAAAATGTTGCCACAGTCAGTTCCAGCATTTATTTTGAATGAGTGTGAATGCACCCAGAACCAGTTGGATGTGTGTGCTGATGTGATGAACTGAAGCAGCTTTGAATGCAAAGTTTATCGCACTGTTTACTCAACAAGGGGAAGTCAGATTGGAAGATCCATAGGAGTGTTAAGGTGCTGTTCAAAGCATGGACAATGATTTTCAGCCAAGCTGAGAATTATGTATGTTTTCTTTATTTTGTCTTCCATGCCAAGTCATTTCAAATGTTTGAGTAGGAGCTGATATCAGAAATGGATGTAAAGATCATTGAAACGCATGGCTCCTATCTTTTTTTTTTTTTTTTCCTTTTTTATTTTTGTATGTGTAATCCCATCAATTTCATAATTAATCATAACTTCATTAGTAATGTAGTTTTGTTTGCGCTTGGTGTTCCTATGTGTTGACTCATGTAGAGAGTGTCATGCGTTAACCAGTGGTTAGAGCTCTCCAGGCTGTTTAGTGCCAAATTACCTGTGCCCACTACCTCGATGACGGCATCAAGCATTCTGCATAAAGACGATATTCCAAAAGAAGGGAGTCTTGCCCACAATAAGCAAACATTTTTATGGTGCAGCTTTCCCTGAAGCATGGTGCAGTTGTATGTGTGAATGTGTTGCATTTGGTCTGGCGTATAATAATGATTGAATGTCAGGTTTGTGTGGTTGAGTGTGTT
Organism: Conus betulinus; assembly: GCA_016801955.1. Classification (NCBI taxonomy): domain Eukaryota; kingdom Metazoa; phylum Mollusca; class Gastropoda; order Neogastropoda; family Conidae; genus Conus; species Conus betulinus. The sequence continues at coordinate 617,722 of JADBJO010000155.1, forward strand.
GAAGAACAAAGGTGTGCAGATCTGTTAGATTTCCATGTTTCCTGTTGCTTATAAATTCACTTGTGTACATCATTGCATTTTGTCCCTTTGTACATCCTGGCCTTGCAAAATCTCCAGACATTCACATGGATTCATGTATTTAAGTAAATTGATATATACTCATGCTTGAATTTCTGCATGCATGCAGGCAAACCAAGTGCAGTGTACATCTGTATGTCACCACCACCATGATGTAATTTTTTTTTTTTAATTTAAAAGGAAAAAAGTAAACATTGCAGTCTGGTAGCAGACAGGAGCCAGAGCTACAGTTATGTACAGAGTTTTCCACTGATTGAAGAGAAGAAAAATAAACCTTTTGAGGGGCAAAAAGTGTGTGTGAGGTGTTTCACTGATCTCAAAAGTCAGTTTCCACAGAGAGAGTTTCAACCATTACCAAGCCTCCAAAGTTACTAAGACACCAGAGATGCCAAAAAAACTGTAACATCTCTTGAACAATTCAAAATGTTCCCATGAAAATGTAGGTATTTGTCAGAAACCTGTCTGGTATTCAACTAAAACTTTGATTTTCTGGATATGAAAATAACCAACTAGGTGTTTGCACAGCACACTTCCGCTGACTGGATCCTCACGGGACCTGGACATTAAAACCTGTGCTGGAGGTGGCAGTGGACTGTGCACCCCTTCACCTGTGGGTCTCTCACCACCCAAACAGTTCACTGTCGTTTAACTGTCTCTCACCCTGTACCCATTACGCAAGTCTTCCAAGACTTAAACTAAGCTTCTGTGAAATGTGCAGGTTCTGAGGGACATGCATCACTGGAAGTATGTGGTCAAAAACCATGTCCAGTAAAGGTTAAAAGGCATTTCCAACACAGCTTGTAAACTAAGTATCTGCCTCAATAAATTTTAAAGAAAGGCAGAATGGAAATCAAGCCTATATTCAAGATTTTACATTGTTTTAGTGTGTGTGTGTGTGTGTGTGTGTGTGTGTGTGTGTGTTGGCTCCAATGCTAAGTCAGTACAACTCACTTGGTGGATGGTGACATATGCACACAAATTTTGTTCTCACCTACATGTTAGTACTTTTTTTCAAGTAAATATATTCAGCCATTGTCGTCAGAAATAAACCTCTTATGCCTGTATTTGTTTATTATTTATATTAGATATGTACGTTCATACTGGGGTGATGTGATGTTTGTTCACATTTGATTTTAGAAATATACCAACATCTGTGGTTTTGAGAAACCTTATGAGGTGTGGCTTTGTTTGTCTTCATGACTTGATCAAAAGTGGAGTGAGTGCAGCCTGGAGATGAAGCAAGAGAGTAAAAGATGATTACAGACCCTGATTCAGTCCAGATTTATCTGCTGTTTAAAAGAGGGTTACAGATCTATCTGTCGTTCAGAAGAAGATTGTAGCCCACAATTTAGCCCAGATCTATCTGCCATTTAGAAGAGCATTACAGCCCCTAATTCAACCCTGATGTATCTGCCATTTAGAAGGAGGTTACAGACCGTAATTAACCCAGTTATCTGCCATTTAGAAGAGGATTAAAGCTCCTAATTCAACCCTGATCTATCTGCCATTTAGAAGGTTACAAAAGAGGATTAAAGCCCCTAATTTAACCCTTATCTGCCAATTAGAAGGTTACAGACCATAATTTGACCCACTTATATCTGCCATTTAGAAGAGGATTAAAGCCCCTAATTACCCTGATCTATCTGCCATTAAAGCCCCTAATTCAACCCTGATCTATCTGCCATTTAGAGGTTAAAGACCGCAATTCAACCCACATATATCTGCCAGTTAGAAGAGGCGTTGCAGTCCCTAACTTAGCCCTGACCTACCTCTGCCATTTAGAAGAGGACTGCAGCCCCTAATTCAACCCAGATCTGTCTGTCATTTAGGAAAACGTTACAGTCCCTAATCAAGTCCAAATCTATCTGCCATTTAAAAGTGGTATAGCCCCTAATTTAACCCAGATCTATTCTGCCATTTAGAAGAGGGTTACATTCCTTACTTCAGCCCAGATCTATCTGCCTTTGAAAAAAGGATTACAGCCCCATAATTCAGCCCAGATCTGCCATTAGAAGAGGATGACAGCCGCTAGTTCAACCAGATCTACCTGCCATTTAGTAGAGGGTTACTGGCCCCAATTCAACCCAGATCTATCTGCCATTTAGAAAGGGTTGCAGTTTCTAATTTAGCCCAGGTATGCCATTCAGAGGGTTACAGTCCCTAATTCAGCCCAGATCTATCTGCTATTACAAGCACAATTACAGTCCTTAATTCAACCCAAAAATCTATCTCCCATTTAGAAGAGGGTTACAGATCTACCTGCCATTTAAAAGAGATTATAGCCCGTAATTTAGCCTATATCTTTCTGCCGTTTAGAAACTCCGAATTTAGCGCAGATCTATCTGCCATTTAGAAGAGTCTTGCAGCACCTAATTCAGCCCAGATCTATCTGCCATTCAAAAGAGGGTTACAGACCATAATTCAATCCAGATCAATCTGCCATTTAGAACAGGATTACAGTCGCTCATTCAACCCAGATCTATCTGCCATTTAGAAGAGGGTTACAGTCTCTAATTCAACCCAGATCTATCTGCCATTTAAAAGAGGGTTACAGATCTACCTGCCATTTAAAGAAGATTGTACCCCATATTTTAGCCCACATTTTTCCATACAACACACCTAGCCCTCTCCTTCCTCTCCTACACCTACAACACACCTAGTCCTCTCCTTCCTCTCCTACAACACACCTAGCCCTCCCATACAACACCTCTCTCCTTCCTCCCCTACAACACACCTAGCCCTCTCCTTCCTCTTCTACACCTACAACACACCTAGCCCTCTCCTTCCTCTCCTACACCTACAACACACCTAGCCCTCTCCTTTCTCTCCTACACCTACAACACACCTAACTCTCTCCTTCCTCCCCTACAACACACCTAGCCCTCTCCCTCCCCTACAGCACACTGTGAGCCCTCTCCTTCCTCCCCTACAACACACCTAGCCTTTTCTTTCCTCCCCTACAACATACCTAGCCCTCTCCTCCCTCCCCTACAACACACCTAGCTCTCTTCTTTTCTCCCTACAACACACCTAGCCCTCCAATACAACACACATAGCCCTCTCCTTCCTCCCCTACAACACACACCTAGCTCTCTTCTTTCTCCCTACAACACACCTAGCCCTCCAATACAACACACATAGCCCTCTCCTTCCTCCCCTACAACACCTAGCTAGCTCTTCTTTCTCCCTACAACACACCTAGCCCTCCAATACAACACACATAGCCCTCTCCTTCCTCCCCTACAACACACCTAGCCTTCTTCCTCCCCTACACCACACCTAGCCCTCCCACAACAACACACCTAACTCTCTCCTCCCCTACAACACACCTAGCTCTTTCCTTCCTCCCCTACAACACACCTAGCCCTCTACTCCTCCCCTACAACACACCTAGCCCTCTACTTCCTCCCCAACAACACACCTAGCTCTCTCCTTCCTCCCCTGCAACAAACCTAGCTCTCTTCCTCCCTGCAACACACCTAGCCCTCCAACACACCTAGCCCACTCCTTCCTGCCCTACAACACACCTAGCCCTCTCCTTCCTCCCCTACAACACACCTAGCCCTCTCCTTCCTCCCTTACAACACACCTAGCCCTCTCCTTCCTCCCTTACAACACACCTAGCCCTCTTTTTCCTCCCCCCCCCTCCCTACAACACACCTAGCCCTCTCCTTCCTCCCCTACAACACACCTAGCCCACTCCTTCCTCCCTTACAACACACCTAGCCCTCTCCTTCCTCCCCTACAACACACCTAGCCCTCTCCTTCCTCCTCAACAACACAACTAGCCCTCTCCTTCCTCCCCTACAACAAACCTAGCCCTCTAATTCCTCCCCTGCAACACCCTAGCCTCTCCTTTCTCCCTTACAACACACCTAGCCCTCTCCTTCCTCCTCAACAACACACCTAGCCCTCTCCTTCCTCCTCTACAACACACCTAGCCCTCTCCTTCCTCCTCTTCAACACACCTAGCCCTCTCCTCCCTACCGTACAACAGACCTAGCCCTCTCTTTCCTCCCATACAACACACCTAGCCCTCTCCTTCCTCCTCAACAACACACCTAGCCCTCTCCTTCCTCCTCAACAACACACCTAGCCCTCTCCTTCCTACCGTACAACACACCTAGCCTCTCCTTCCTACCGTACAACACACTAGCCCTCTCTTTCCTCCCCTACAACACACCTAGCCCTCTCTTTCCTTCCATACAACACACCTAGCCCTCTCCTACAACACACCTAGCCCTCTGCTTCCTTCCATACAACACACCTAGCCCTCTGCTTCCTTCCATACAACACACCTAGCCCTCTCCTACAACACACCTTGCCCACTGCTTCCTTCCATACAACACACCTAGCCCTCTCCCCCCTCACCTACAACACACCTAGCCCTCTCCTCCTCCCCTACAACACACCTAGCCCTCTCCTTCCTCCCCTACAACACACCTAGCCCTCTCCTTCCACCTCACTGTGACCCTCATCTTGTTGTTTTTTTTGTTTGTTTGTTTTGGTTTTTAACATATTTTCCGTTTTGAAACCTACTAGTTTTCTTCCTTTTTCCAGTAAAGATCCTTAAGGTTGAAATCGGGTGCATCTTTTACCATTCATTTGTTTAATCAATGGGCAAGTACCGGTAAATCCTTTTTTTATTCCTCATGATTTTGTTTCCAACTATATTTAATAAGTTGTAAGGGACTTAAGAATAAAAAGGATGCCAGTGTGTGTGTGTGTGTGTGTGTGTGTGTGTGTGTACTTTTGTCAAAGTTTTACTTTCAGACGGTTCACTGAATCAGCAGCAAACGTGTTTTTCTTCCACCAGCCTACAGTTTAAAAAAACAACAACAACAACAACAACAAAAAACGAATGTGTGTGTTTGGTTGGTGTTTGAGCATTTTCTCTTTATCGCATGTGTTGAGAAGTTTGAAACAAAGAAAGAAAGCACTTTTTTCTCTTTATCGCATGTGTAGAGAAGTTTGAAACAAAGAAAGAAAGCACTTTTCTCTTTATCTCGTGTGTAGAGAAGTTTGAAACAAAGAAAGAAAGCACTTTTCTCTTTATCTCATGTGTGTAGAGAAGTTTGAAACAAACAAAGAAAGCACTTTTCTCTTTATCTCATGTGTAGAGAAGTTTGAAACAAACAAAGAAAGCAAGGAGGCCTCAAGAACTTCTGGGCGTTTTCTTTCTTTTCTTCACTGTGTGATTGCACACCAAAGCACAAACTGGCTATTTCACCCTTATTTACTTACTATTAAACGTATCTATATACATTTGTTATTGTTTGTAGAGAAGTTTATATCCCAAATCAGATCCTATTCACTATCTTTACAACAGAAAATGTTGCAAACACTGTATACATAATTTGCATAGCAACCCAGTCTCATGCGAATAGATTCAGGTCAAACAGTACAAACGTATGTTCAGATTCTTACCAATCACGACTATCAAGGTCACTTATGGATGGGGAGACAGTTACATTAACAAGGTGGAGAAAAAAAAACCGTGCAAACAACCTCTTATTTCAGATAAAGAAATCTCCTGTGAGGGCAAGATTCAGTCGTAAAACAGCCAACAAAGACCTGGATAAAACCTCACATCCCTTCCCGTCCTACAATACTCCGCCACACATAACCCCACCTCTTATTTCAGATAAAGATATCTCCTGTGAGGGCAAGTTTCAGTCATAAAACAACCAACAAAGACCTGGATAAAATGCCGCATCCCTTCCCGTCCTACAATACTCCGCCACACACAACCCCACCCCTTATTTCAGATAAAGATATCTCCTGTGAGGGAAAGTTTGTCATAAAACAACCAACAAGACCTGGATAAAAATCTCATATCCCTCCCCTTCCTACAATACTCTGCCACACACAAACCCACCTCTTATTTCAGATAAAGATATCTCCTGTGAGGGAAAGTTTCAGTCATAAAACAACCAACAAAGACGTGGATAAAACCTCACATCCCTTCCCGTCCTACAATAGTCGCACAAACCCAAAGCAAGGACACACGCTCGCACGTCAGTAATCACGTTGATGTCAGACCATTTACGCCAAAGCCTGCCACTACAGTTTTTCTATCAAATCTTATGAACAGTCTTAAATGAGAAAACAATATAAATATGACTCTTGTCACTACTGTTGTAAAACTTGTTTAAATGTTTGGTTTTCTTTTCTTTCCTTTTAATCAGCTTCATTCAAATAAAATCCATAAAAAGCTGTGAACTCTGTCTAGCACGTACCGACTATATACAGCGTGGGTGTATAAACTCTGTATAACCAAGATGAGCTCTGTACAATATGTCTCCTGAAGACGAAGGTGAAGCAACGATGACATCACCCTGTTCTACCGCTAGTTGAAGGCTGAGTTCGGTGTCCATCTCAATCGGCGGTGGCGGAGATGACGGATCTTTTGTGACAACGACTTGATGAACTTGCTCTGAAAAAAGGAGGCACACACACACACACACACACACACACACATACACGCACAGATATACCATACTCCACCCTTCTGTGTGATGTCCTTGAGTCAGCAAGTATGATGGATGTACAACAATATGTAATACAGTCATTAAAATCTTTTAAAGCTCTTTCAGACTCTATTGTAACAGCAGGAACAATTAGCAGGGAAATTAACCTGACAACCACTGGAAGTCAGGCAAATGTTTTACAAGCCTTGCAATCTCCTTCAATCATGATATCCACAGTGCAATACAAGCCATGCACGTCCTTCAATCATGATATCCACAGCGCAATACAAGCCATGCAGTCCTTCAATCATGTTTTCCACAGTGCAATACAAGCTATGCCACGTCCTTCAATCATGATATCCACGGTGCAATACAAGCCATGCAGCCTCCTTCAATCGTGATATCCACAATGAACAGATTCGACCAGGTCGGCAAAGAGCTGTTTCCAAAAGGCTTACATGCCATTCATTATCGTGACCTGACAGATTTGAACCTCCACCACATTAACAATCCCTGAAGATGGTTGACACTGTGCCGTCCCAACATTTTTGTTACTACCTGACTGAGACTGAAACATCTGACAATGATCATGCTTCTCATGGGTTTGAACTGACAATCTTCTATATAACAAACACGGTAACTCTTGGTCCCATGATGAATGAAGACACGCCCAAAACTCTAAACCAAATCGCGTAGCACAAATGACAACACAAAGCACTAAGAACAGACAAGGAGACATCCCCGTGTGTGCGTGTGTGTGTGTGTGTGTGTGTGTGTGTGTGTGTGTAAACATCCTAACAAAGACACAAACAACAACCACATTGATGATTTCCCAATATTTTGACCTCTTTGGTCTTCCTCAGGGGACTTTCATGATGGAATTGCACATAACAGTTTCCGTTCACACCTAGGAAAAAAAAAAAAAAAAAAAAAAAAACCAGTTCACCACCAATACAAAATCACTGTGTGAACGGTAGCATGCTATTTTGTCCGTAGATCTCCTCAGTTCTTGGAACATACTTCGGAGGCTGGGCGCCATGTTGGTGGATCCAGTGAAGGATGCACAACAGGTCATGTAAAAGTCCAAATGAAACATCATCAGACACCCCAGCGTGGAGGAATAACGAAAGGAGACGTGACTGGATTGTAGTAAACGATGCACGCTGGTTCGTCATATATCTATCTATTTACACACACACACACACACACACACACACACACACACACATATATATATATATGTGGAAACAGCTTGTTGGTGTTTTTTAATCTCACACATTTTTAAACATATATATATATATATATATATATATATATATATATATATATATATATATATATATGGTTGGATTGGTATTGGTATGAAAGGACATTTCTGAGGAGGCAGGGAACCGTACACAGATGATATCATAACTGTTGCTCCCATGATGAAACAAATGTATGCCCATAACTCCAAACCAATGCTGCCCACAATACTGAATCACCCACCCACGGTAGGCAGCGGGTTATTTCTACCCACAATACTGAATCGCCCACCCACGGTAGGCAGGGTTATTTCTACCCACAATACTGAATCGCCCACCCACGGTAGGCAGCGGGTTATTTCTAGACTACCCACAATACTGAATCACCCACCCACGGTAGGCAGCGGGTTATTTCTACCCATAATACAGAATCGCCCACCCACGGTAGGCAGCGGGTCGTTTCTATTGCCCACCCACGGTAGGCAGCGGGTTTTTTCTGATACGCCCACCCACGGTAGGCAGCGGGTTGTTTCTACCCACAATACTGAATCGCCCACCCACGGTAGGCAGCGGGTTGTTTCTACAGGGGATTCGGTGTCTTGGGCAGCATTCGTTTGGAGTTATGGGCATGTAATTGTTTCATCCTGGGAGCAAGAGTTACCCTGCTTGTTCGTTGTCTACTGTTGACTGTCACCTGCCTCATTCAAAATTTCTTCTGATAATGCACAGTGCTGAATACTGCACCATTGTGGGTGACTGATAACAAAGGATTATTTATGGAATAATTCTGCGCAAAAATATATACTTTGTATTCAAATGTTACATAAATCAACATAGACGTGTAAACAAAACAAAAATAAGCTTTAGAGCTTACAACAAAAGAAAAAAAGAAAAAAGGTTCTCAGTGTGGCAGCACTCTGATCCTGTCCTGTCTCTGGATGAGCTACCGAGGATTTTCCCCTCAGAAACACCCCTCTCCTCCCCTCCCCCTCTCTCTCTACTCCTCCTCTGTCCGTCTTTTTCTCTCTGCCAAGGAGTGAGGAGCCAGAATTTTCCACAGAGAATTCTTTCCTATAGGTCTACAGTGTGTTGTTGAGTGGAGGTGGGAAGGGGTGGGTAGTAGCACCGACACTTATTCTTGCTGTGCACTTGGCAAAAAACAAACAAACAAAAAAGTTGTAGTGCTGGGGTATGGCAGTGGCAGCAGTGGAACTTATTCAGTAAAATGGAAAGAATAAAATAATTATTGGTACTGGCAATGCATAATGAACACGTCATCTTCAATGTCAGCAAACGTGGTGTCTCTGATTTCTTTCTTTCTTTCTTTTTTTTTTTTTTTTTTTTTTTTTTTTTTTTTGAAGGAGGGGAATGGTGTGTGGAGTTGAGGAGTGGGAAGGAGTTGGGGAAGAGGTAGTGGTAGGGGGTGGGGGTGGGCGTGATTGTACTATTTAGGCTTTTAAAGTGCCATGATATTTTTTCCTCCCAAACTGGCTCTTGGGGAAGGTATACACAGGTAGAGAGGTGGGGTGAATCTGAACCTTGGTTCATATCCCCTCCCTGCCCACCCCCACCCCACCCCTTATCCACCCCTGCTGACTGAAAACACAGTTGGCATGGCTCTAACTTGTAGTGTCAGGCACCTAAATAACTGGTTCTTTTATATATCAAGTAAGTTACAACATCATAAAACACAGTTGGCATGGCTCTAACTTGTAGTGCCATTGGCATATCAAGTAAGTTGCAACATCAAAAAAACACAGTTGGCATGGCTCTTTTATATGTATATAAAGTAAGCTACAACATCACAAAACACCGAGCTATGTCCTAGAGCTAGCCGAAGTGAGATTCTAAAATGCCATCCGTTGAGTCGAGTCCCCGGATGCTCATTTGTATTCAAGCTGACCTCTAACACAAGGGCGATAACTTACCCAGGGTTTCCTGCCAGGGGTGCCGATGCTGGGATAGTGGCTGTACACTGCCCTGCCGATGCTCTGGTAGATGTTGCTGTCCCGCATCTCGGTGGGGTACCTCCTGAGGTAGAACCTGGCCGCCTCCTGCACCGTCTTCACCCCACAGCCAGTGCGGCAGGAGGCGGAAGCTGCTCAGCATCTCCTGCAGGGCCGGGCTGAAG
>JADBJO010000155.1:630144-642644 GCA_016801955.1 Conus betulinus
TCTGGGGTCACACTGACCTCAATTCATTCGCCTATATCACAAAGTTCTTTTCAGGTCATTCAGATAACTTATTTGCCTCACATAAACAACAATCCATTCTGGGTTAACACACGACAGTTCTCTTAATATATACATAAATGACTTACTTGGAATATGCTTGTGACGATCCTATCAGATATGTGAATGGGGTAGAATTTGGAAATAATTCCGATTACGATCAAAACGAGAGAAAACGATCGAAATTCGAGATCACGATAAAAAGGTTGTATTGAAAATTATCAAATATGTTCACACATCCCATACTCACCATACGATCAATAATATACGAGCCTACAAAACATTGAGAGTTCAACTCTCCCTCCATCTCAGTCATACGTCTTCCTCTTCTTCTCCTTTCAGCTAATCTCTCTCTCTCCTTTTTCTTGACTATATGTCTGTCGATCTGTCGGTCTCTCTGTGACAGGCAGTCTCCTCCCCCCCCCCCCCCCCCCCCCCCCTCCAAGAATACAAATCATTGTTTAAAAAAAAAGATGATCACTGAGGAGCAAGCACCCTGTAAAGGTGAGTGTTCAATCACTGCAGTCAAATTCTCCTAAAACATAGCAAGTTGTCTGCAGAGCAGGTTCTTCCAATAACATAGCAAGTGTCTGCAGATAAAGTTCTTCCTAAAACATAGCAAGTGTCTGCAGATAAAGTTCTTCCTAAAACATAGCAAGTGTCTGCAGATAAAGTTCTTCCTAAAACATAGCAAGTGTCTGCAGATAAAGTTCTTCCTAAAACATAGCAAGTGTCTGCAGATAAAGTTCTTCCTATAACATAGCAAGTTGTCTGCAGAGCAGTTCTTCCAATAACATAGCAAGTGTCTGCAGGTAAAGTTCTTCCTATAAACATAGCAAGTTGTCTGCAGGTAAAGTTCTTCCTATAACATAGCAAGTTGTCTGCAGATAAATTCTTCCTATAACATAGCAAGTTGTCTGCAGAGCATGTTCTTCCTAAACAAACAAAGTTCTTCGTAAAACATAGCACGTGTCTGCAGATGAAGTTCTTCCCATAACATAGCAAGTGTCTGCAGATGCAGGTTCTTCCCATAACATAGCAAGTGTCTGCAGATAAAGTTCTTCCTATAACACAGCAAGTTGTCTGCAGAGCAGTGTCTGCCGGTTCAAAGTGCACACAAAGGGAGAATAATGTTTTTTCCTTTCCGGTACGCATGACTGAAGGCAATGTGTACACATCGACCCATGCACAAGTAAATGTGTGTGGGGGTGGGGGTGGGGGAGGTGAGAGAGAGAGAGAGAGAGAGAGAGAGAGAGAGAGAGAGAGAGAGAGAGAGAGAGTGTGTGTGTGTGTGTGTGTGTGTGTGTGGTGTGTGTGTGTGTGTGTGTGTGTGTGTGTGCGTGTGCGAGTATGTATCTGTGTGTGCATGTGTGTATGTATGTGTGTGCATCTGTGTATGTGTGAGTGTGTGTGTGTGTGTGTGTGTGTGTGTGTGTGTGTGTGTGTGTGTGTGTGTGTGTGTGTGTAAGCACGTACACCAGTCTATATGCACGTGGCTGACTATCGACAATCGAGTGATGATGATATGGCACTCAGTCTCACTTAATATTTAACACTGTCAAAAAATCCCCTGCACATACACCTGAATCTTTGACAGGTTTATCTAGTACACACACACACACACACACACACACACACACACACACACACACACACTCACGAAATCTATGATAAAGTTTATTCACACTTAAAATGAAAACAAAAACGTTTATTTATATTCAAACTGACAACAAACTAAAAAAAATCCACATATATAAAGGAAATACCCCCCCCCCCCCCCCCCCCCCCCCCCCCCCCCCCCCCCCCTCCCTGTCACCAACCAAATGTGGATCATTCAGTCCAAGCTTTCACCGCCCCTTGCAATGTGCTGGTGTTGCCGGAAACATCACACGCATCCAGGCAATGTGCTGGTGTTGCCGGAAACATCACACGCATCCAGGCAATGTGCTGGTGTCGCCGGAAACATCACACAGATCCAGACAATGTGCTGGTGTTGCCGGAAACATCACACACATCCAGGCAATGTGCTGGTGTTGCCGGAAAACATCACACACATCCAGGCAATGTGCTGGTGTTGCCGGAAACAGCACACAGATCCAGGCAATGTGCTGGTGTTGCCGGAAACATCACACACATCCAGGCAATGTGCTGGTGTTGCCGGAAACAGCACACAGATCCAGGCAATGTGCTGGTGTTGCCGGAAACATCACACAGATCCAGGCAATGCGCTGGTGTTGCCGGAAAAAAGCACACAGATCCAGTCGTCTCATGGGCTACAAAGTAAAATAAGTCTTCACCTGCTGCAATAAACCCACACGTTCCACTCCACTCTCCCTCTTACATACTCTAATCCACACTTCAGTCTCATTCCTTCACTCCTCAGCAGACAACCCTGCTTCATCTGTTCCCCAAATGCAGAAGAAACCAACAGGGGACAGTAATGCTGCGAATCAGGTCAATGTGGGGGATTGGATGGTTCTGTGTGGTTTCATCCAGGTCCCCCCTCCACCCACCCTCCCCGGCATTCTCCCCCCAGTGTGTGTACACAGCTCGAGTTCCTCACTTGCTCATGACGTAGGCACACATTCCAATTTTGATCAGTGGCATCGTCATGCATCTCATGATTGAAAGAAACAAAAGAAAGAAAAACCTCTCTCAAATCATGAAACACTGAAAATACAGCTAAATTTCTGGACATGAAGACACGAACGCATCCGGTTAAATCATGAAACACTGAAAATACAGCTAATTTTTTTTTTTTACATGAAGAGACACGAACACATCTGTTCAAATCATGAAACACTGAGAATACAGCTAAATTTCTAGATCACGAACGCATCTGTTTCAAACTCCACGTGAACAGGGACCTCATGCTGATAACTGTAAAAGGGGGAAGGAGGTGTGTGTGTGTGTGTGTGTGTGTGTGGGGTGGGGGGGGGGGTGTTCCCTGTCCTCTCATCCTCCCTTTCTTACCTGTGTTTATAAAAATTTGGAAAGAGAGGGGGTTAGTTACCTCCAAGCACACAGACAGAGTACAGGACTAGACATTTTATTTATTTACTTATTATTTTTGTTTACTTACTTATTTTTTCTATTTATGTATTATATCTTATACATATTTCTTACCTAATTTCATTTATCTATTTATCTTTTATTTCATTTTTTTAAGATTAATTATTATAATTATTATCATTATGCCTTTTTTCTTCTTCTTTTTTTTTTTTTTTTTACTTTATTTTATTTACCACAGTTTCACACACCTTCCTCTTCTTTGGCCCCCCCCCCCCCCCCCCCCCCTCAATACTTCCTCTCCCATATAATTCCCTCGTTTCCGTCTGGCGGCCATTTTTGATTTGGAGACGAACAGGAGAAGCGAAGCTAAGTGGCTACATGTTCGTCTTGTCACTGTCCTAAATGTTATTTGTGTTTTCGCCTGAAGAAGACCCAAGAGGTCGAAATGCATTGTGTCTAGTCCTGTACATTGTCTGTGTCCTTGACAGTAAATAATCCAACTCTTTCCAAATTTTGCTTCATTTTCCGCCTTCAGTCACTCTGTTTTGAAACTGTGGTTTGTAATTCTATTTGTTTTCTCTCTCTTTATTTTTTTTAACTTTTCACACATCATTTCTCCCCCCCCCCCCCCCCCCTCTCTCTCTCTCTCTCTCTCTCTCTCTGTCTGTTTGCGCCAGCAGCCTTATTACTGAAAGCATTCAACAGAAACTGAACATGAAAATATATAATCATTTCTTACACCCCACTCTCATCCTTCCCACCCCACACTCATAACCTTTACCCTTCTTCAACACTCCCACTCCCATACACACACATGCCCCCCCCCCCCCCTCTCTCTCTCTCTCTCTCTCATCCTTGCCCTCAGAGGCATCTTCCTCTCCATCAGGCTACAATTGTTCATGTTCATTATTTTAGTCACAGCACAAACGAAAACTTAACACTAATCTGTAACCACCTCAGTCTCGTGCCTCAACAACCATCCCTCCCTCCTAAATGCACACACTTGCATCAGAGAGGCACCCCCCCCCCCCCCCCCCCCCAAAAAAAAAAAAAAAAAAAAAAAATCTACACTCTCTTCACAACTCTGATATGAGGACATGAAAACACCCACTGCCACAGCCACAAACCTCTCCACAGCAATAGGAACACACGTAAGAAAAAAGGTCTTCCAATTTGCTAAGAAGTGCACAACCATACCACATGTTATTAGATCCGGCGTACATCAGCCTTTCAAGACAGCTCATTAAACTATTATGGATCAATGGATCCCCTTAGCAAGAACAATTCCATACACCTTTCTTCTCCATTTCTTCCCTCTCTTTCTCTTCGTTTCTCTCCCTTCCAGCAACTGCAATGATTTGTATAAAACTACATAACATAATGATATGATCATCAAGTGCTATTGAACATCAAAATACCTCTTTCTTTCCTTCCCCAATTAATCAGTCTCTCTCGTTTTCAAGAAACAGGGGGGAAATGAACATGAAAGAGCTATAACACTTAAGGTACAAAGATAAACACAGACATCAATAAAAAACTCAAAACACATTCCAATACGCTGCCTTCCATTCTCCTTCTCACTGTAAGCTTCATTATTCTTTTCCTTTTTTTTTTTTAAAATTCTTTTTCAGTCCAAATCACACTATTTAACAAAGAGGTTAGACTAAAATTCACATTTCGAAGTATGAAAAGATGTGTATGAGTGTATATTCAAATGGGTGTTCTGGAGACAGTTTGCACGTTCTGAGGCTTCGTTCTTCGGTATGCACAGAGAATAAGCATAGGGCACAATGCGTGTCCAATCTCTCCAGTTACTATTCTGTTGGAACTGTATGAACTTCAGAGAATACGCTGTGGTGTTGGCGGCCGAAACCTAAATTGATGGGCAGGGGAACTGGGAACAAAAGAGGGAGGGCAGGAAGGAGGGAGAGTTGGAAAGAGGGTGGAGTGGATAGGGAGCAAAAATACTGGGAAAAGGGAGAGAATTCCAGTTTCAGTTCCACAACCGGAAGGAGGAAAGGGAGGCAACAGAGAAGAGGACCTATGTAAATGGCACCCACAACCTCGGATCCTTCTCATCTAGACTTGCGCCCTGTTCACAAAGCACACACAGATTCTACGCATTAACATATATTATTTTTCCTTTTTAATGAAAAAAAAAAGACAGAAAAATAAAGGTGCATCAATTTGCTTATACAAAAAATCTTAAATTTTACGCTAGATCCAACAGTAAAAAAAAAATCATTTAATCTACATTCCAGATCTAACCAGTTGCTTGTTTGCATGACTGGGAAAGACAGTGTTGATAAAAGAAAAACAAAGAAACAACAATGGTGATAATAATAACAATACTTTCAAATGGTAACAATGGTGATAATAATAACAGTAGCCCCAAATGGTAATAAAAACTGTCTGTAATGCTCACTGCCACTGAAGTCTGCATTGATGAAAATTTTTATTTTATGGAACAGAAATACAGGGACTAAGTCAGCAAGCTAAGAATCCAAACCTGACCTGACTCTGTGCATGATACAACACACAACAAACAACCAACAGACATTCAAAGGAGAGGACAAAAAAAAAAAAAAAAAAAGGACTTAAACAGTTCATCCAACCACTTCTTGTCTGCAGTCTTCGACAAGGCCTGCATGGGGGCTGATAACAATCAATGAGGGATAGAAACAACCAGAATACCCAAGAGAGACACCTGAATTAAAAAAAAAAAAAAGCAAACAAAGAAAACCGTTAGAGCACAAGCCAGATAAGCTTGCTGGACGAAGCCAGACCAGTAGAGGTCCAGGCTCACCAGCCTATTTGTCCTCACTGTCTGACCAGAAGAGGTCCAGGTACACCGTGAGGTCCAGGCACAGCAGCCTATTTGTCCTCACTGTCTGACCGGAAGAGGTCCAGGTACACCGTGAGGTCCAGGCACACCGTGAGGTCCAGGCACACCGTGAGGTCCAGGCACAGCAGCCTATTTGTCCTCACTGTCTGACCGGAAGAGGTCCTCACTGTCACACCGTGAGGTCCAGGCACACCGTGAGGTCCAGGCACAGCAGCCTATTTGTCCTCACTGTCACTGTCCTCTCCCTCAGGCTCCACTTTCATCACGGTGACTTTGCTGTGAAGTGAATCGTCTGCGTCCTGGTAATACAACGGCTGGTTCTTCAGAATCTCCTCAATCTGCGCCCGTTCCTCTTTTCTCCGGGCCCGCAGTTTCTTCATGCACTCTCTCTGCCGCTGCTTCATGGCCTGGTAGCGCGCAGGGTTGGTCTGCTTGATGTGTCGCCGATACTGCACGTAGCGCGACTCCCCTTCTGTGGCGGAGAAAGACGACAGGGGTTTGTCCGACACCCAGATCTTCTGTCTTCTCTGCGTGGGACTGAACGGGTAGCCATGGAAATCCCCAAGCACTGGAACAAAGAAAGAAAAAGATGTGATTAGTCACAAAATTCAGCATTTTTTGTCCAGCTCTGATATAGTGTTGGAGATGACAAATACGACAAAACCAGATTCTGGTCTCTCTCAGATTTCAATCAACAAGATGTGGTGCAAAATTCTCTGAATTCAGGTCTCTTTTGTGATTTTCCGTCTCTAGTTCATTAAGGATGACATAGTGCATGTTTTTCCCTCTGTTTTCCCTCTGTCCTGCTAACATGATTTAGAAAAAAAAAAAACTTAGCGTTGTTCAAATCCAAAGTGATTGCAAGAAACATCTCACGTCTTGAAATACGTTAAACCTGTGCAACATTTGAAACCCTGATAAGATCATTTCACACGCACAAACATTTACAACACATTACTGTAAGAGACTAAGAGAGAGAAAAAATCTGTCAACATTCGTGTACTGTCAGAAGTAATTTTGAATTTTTACATAAAGATGTATTTGTTAAAGAAGAAGGGAAAAAATAATCGCAACAGAGATTTGATGAGTATAGTTTGACTAGACCGATACGTGTGTGTGTGTGTGTGTGTGTGTGTGTGTGTGTGTGTGTGTGTGTGTGTGTGTGTAATGCCGATGTGTGCGTGCTTGCACACACATAATCATGTGTGTAAGTGTGTATGCATGGAGTGTGTGTATGGATTTTTTGTTTTGTTTTGTTTTGTTTTGTTTTGTTTTGTTTGCATGCATTCATTTTCATCCTGTGTCAATATGAATGAAATGGCAAATATGAGGAACACATTTTGCAGAAAAACAGGGACTTCCATTGGGGTGATGTGTGTGTGTGTGTGTGTGTGTGTGTGTGTGTGTGTGTGTGTGTGTGTGTGTGTGTACCACTGCGCCTGACCAGTGTACATAAATATAGCCTACTCTTGCCAGGAATGAAAGTAAATTACATAGATATACATTCTGAAGAAGGATAGAAAAGAACCTTGTCTCAAGCTAACAATATATGTGACAGCTGACAACACTTGATAAATATGACGATGTAGTCTAACCAGTGATGGTGCCAGCATGGAATCACAAGAACATTGTTACTATTCATTTCCACACTTCTTTCTGTATAGACCAACCAAATCGTAGACCAATAACACCTATGAACAAACGGATTAAGCTGCTTTACCATGTGTTCTCAGTTTCTTTCCATTGTTTGGTCATTAAGTTTTTTTCTGTTCATTTATTTAAGTTATTTATTTATCTATTTATCTTTAATTGCTGTCCTATCGTCAATGCCCACCTCATTACACCCCCTCCCCCACCCCTCTCACTCTGACCCAAGTCCACAGCCACAGCCACCAGCACCAGTCCGCAGGGAGCAGTCAATGTCAAGTCGTCAAGAGGTAACCCACCCAGAGGAGACACTGCGCTGCTGCTGAGTCACTTCAGTGGTGTTCAGTGGCGCCTGTTCTGATCCAACATACACAGGACACCTCTACTAAGTCCCCTACTGACAACCGCAATTGTTTCTTAGTCATGGAGCTGGCATGATTGAATTCTCCGTCCGGAGCGCATCATCACCAAATCTAATCACAGTCCCTCTGAGGTTCGACTCTGGCAACCCTGACAGAATTGAACCCAGACCATAGACATGGGGAGGTCATCAAAACTGAGGTTACCATCACAGCAGGGCATGAAGGCCCACATCATTTGAGGCTTTTCTTTCCATGCTGGATGAGGATGAAGAAGATGATGCTGGATGAGGATGAAGAAGATGATGTTGGGATGAGGATGAAGAAGATGATGTTGGATGAGGATGAAGAAGATGATGTTGGATGAGGATGAAGAAGATGATGTTGGATGAGGATGAAGAAGATGATGCTATGGATTTGAACTGTGGGGGAGGGGGCAAGGGTGAACATGCATTTTGCAACTGATGTTGTATGCTGTTTTGACTCAAAGTTTGAATGTAATAGGACACACACACACACACACACACACACACACACACACACACACACACACACACACACATTGATCCTCTCAATGGAGACAACAGTAGTTTGAGCCTAATCTGCAGTGGTGAACTGGAACCTTCATTTCCTGTCATCTCGTTCTGTAGACCAGCATGGACATCACCTGTTGTTTGATACTATGTTTTCTGTCGGCCTGAAAAGTGGCCTGGAAAGTCAAATACACGTGACCGGTCAAATTAACTTTGTTACGAATAAGTCAAAATAAAAACCAGCAGCACTGAATGAAAGAAATGCGTGTCCGGTCTGTGGGTACAAAACTGGCTAATCTTTCCAATGGGAACAGACCTAAACTAAAACAGTACTCTTCATCATGGAGACTGCCAACGCATTGGGCGCATGAGATGGTGCTGACCACTGTCTGTGACAGGAGGTTTCTACGGGTGGCAGGGTGGGGGGAGTCAGACTGACTGGAAGAAGAGCCACGGCACAAAGATGGCATACAACTCCCTTGGCTCATCCCAAACCAGGTATCCTTCAAGATGAAAACTTGATTGGCAAAAATAACAATAGTAATGGATGGGCGCGCGTGCACGAGCGCGTGCACACACACACACACACGCACGCACGCACGCACGCACGCACGCACGCACGCACACACACACACACACACACACACACACACACACACACACACACACACACACACACACACTCAATGATGGTGACAAAAGAAAGATCTTTGAATTGTAACAATTTTTTCCCAGCCCCCCCCCCCCCCCCCCCCCCCCCCCCCCCCCCTCCTTACTTCTCTCCCATCAGCCTCCGATTCCTTCGCTGCCCAGTCCAACTACCTGCTATCCTCTCTGTGACCTTGACCTTTCGATAAAGTCAAATCCGCATCTGTATTATTTTCACATCTGTAAGGATGTCAAATCTCGCCAGTATTATTTTGTTGCAGACTGTGCTGGGTTTTGGAAGAGAGTTGTCCTTGGACAATCAAACCTCCACAGACACGGTTGCTATTTTCTTTTTTTCTTTTTTTTTTTTTTGCTGTCCCAAACTCTGCGCCACCTCAGAGGCAGTGCACCCACGCCGCTGATTCCGACACCCCGTCCACAGCCACAGCCCGGTCGGCCCCGCCGCAGCCCTGGCACCGGCAATCCACAGGGAGCAGTCAATGTCAAGTCGTCAGGAGGCACCCACCGGAGGAGACACTGCACTGCTGCCGAGTCACTTTGGTGGTGTTCAGTGGCGCCTGTTCTGATCTAATATACGCAGGACACCACCTACTAAGCCCCCTACTGACGACAATAATTGCTTAGTCGCGGAGCAGGCGTGAGTGAGCTCTCCCTCCAGAGGGCGCCACCACGTAGACACGGCTGCTTGGTTTGTATCCATGTCACGACAGCTAATTTCATCCCTTCAGTGTCTGCTTCAGTGGGAAGAACGGAGGTGCCGCAGAGGGCAAAGAGTAGCGCCGGCACCCACTGGCACTCATGACCGAGACTTCACCTGCAGCAACAGCAACAGAGTCCGCCGCTCGAGGATCGGGCTCCTCAGCCACAGCAGACGCTGCAACTCCACAACTGACTGACCACGGCCCACATCATTGTCTCTCCAGACAGACGGATGCCAACAATTCAGTTTGTGCTTTCACATTTTGATGTACCAAATCCCCTCCCGAGACAGAGGAACATACCGCTTCCTTGGAGTGCTACATCCTTGAGTTAGGTTGTCTTTTACACTTGATTTGTAAACCAAGCTAATTCAAGGTTGTAGTACCCCAAGGGCACAGTTTTGTTCCAGGTGCTGTTTGAAACATGACCAGGTGGCTCAACCCATTCAAAAATGGTTCAGATACTCACTATTAAGATCCCGAGGCCTCCATAAGATTGCATCATGCAATGCAATGTCACGTAGGAATTATCTTCTGCGATGGTATGCTGCCAAACAGCATTTACGGCAATCTTCATCTTCCGGAAAAGCTGTTTAATCCTGATCCTTTAACAACGGGGTGTGGCTGTCCACAGGATGAGGAGATGAACATGACCACACCCACATTCATCTTACGCAGTTTCCTGCCACTGGCTGGTCAATGTGCAAGCATATACAAGGTATCTGACTACAAACACAAACAAACAAAGCTATAGAGAGAAGTGTCGACTACTGGGGTGGGGTTGGGGGTGGGGGTGGACACGACAAAAACAAACAATTAACAAAGAAGCAGAGGAAAGGATGATGGTTAGTGGATGGTGGACGATTTGCAGCCAAACTGTAATAAAATGAAGTGGACTCTGCTCCAGTGTCACACACGGTTCTGTTCACCAGACAGTATTCCCTGGTCCCCATGTGCCGCCAGTGGAAGGTTAAATGCTGACCCTAACATCCTTTTCTTCGTCCCCCACCCCTTTGCTTACCCCCCCCCCCCCCCCCTCCCCCCCCCCCCCCCCCCGCCATGTTTTCTCTTTCTCTGTATTTTTGCTAAATCAATGTCATGTTGCTGGAGGAATTTTCTGTCTGCAAATTTTTCCCTCTCCCTCTGCTCCAACTATTTCTTCAGCATGAAACCATCAACGTTAAGGAGACAGTAAATAACAAACAAGTAAGGTAACTCTTGCTTCCATGATGAAATAAACGCACGCCCATAAATCCAAACGAATGTTGCTTATGACGCTGAATCGCCAGCAGATGTGACAACACAGAGGGCCGGGGATGTTTCTCTGTGTGTGCTGTGTGCTGTCATTTCAGCAAAGGTGATTCGGTGACTCAGCATTCGTTCGGAGTTCTGGGCATGTATGTATTTCAGCATGGTAGCAAGAGTTACCCTACTTCTTTGTTATTCAGTTTACTGTTCCCTGCCTCATGTAAGATTTCTTGTCATTAAGAGGACAATTAAAAGCGACACCAACAACAACATGTAACTGACAAAGAACGTGTGGTGGACTTTAGTTTTTTTGTGTTTTTTTTTTTTTTAGTAAAAGCATGACCGGAGACTTGTGAGGACTGGTGTGAAATGCCTGTCAAACTTTTACATTCTTTCTACATTTTACATTCATTGATACCATGTCCTTCAAAAGGCATTTGTCATCCCGTTATCGTAGATTCATTCTGCTCCAGTCCCAGTCCTGGCAGTTAACTGGGTGCTGTTACAGTCAGATCACCATTAGACCACTCATCAGAGGAGACACAGCACTGCTCTCTCTCTCTCTCTCTCTCTCCTGTGTGTGTGTGTGTGTGTGTGTGTGTGTGTGTGTGTTGTGTGTGTGTGTGTGTGTGTGCGCGCGCGCGCGCGCATATTATGTACTACATGAGTGTGTTTTTCTGGCATGTGTGTATATGCATGTATGTGAACAATTTCAATGTCGTTTTTCATATGAATATCATTTTTCATATGAATGCATGTGTATAGGCATACATTTATACATGTGTACATAACATGTCTAGCCTACATGCGTGTCTGGACTGCGTGCGCACGCAATTGCAGATAACCATTACAGGAGAATTTTGTAGTCTTTTTATCTTTATTATTATCTTTTTAATCACTACGTTGTCGGAATCCAACACTATTCAGTATTGATCACGTGTCTGATGCAACACTGTCAGGGTCTTCAGAGAAGAACCCCCCCCCCCCCCCCCCCCCCCCCCCCCCGCCGAATAGTGTTTTGGCCCTGAACTCCTTACACTCTAAGGGAGCCGGGCCGCATCCAGGTCATGACTCCCAGATGCTTCAAGTTGTCGGGCTTTTCCAAGAACATCTGTAAAGATGCCATAGCCATTGGAGGGCCATTCTTTCCATCTTGCGATACAATGTAACACTGTGGACATGCTGGAAGTGGAACACAGAAAAACATGAAGACGTTTGTGTGTATGCCTATGTTACATGTGTGTTTGCCCACACACCTGCGTCAGTGTGTATGTGTGTGACCACGTGCTTCACTGCATTGTGGACGTAATTACGAACACAAATGTGTACGTGTACATGTGTGAATATGTCTGCCGTGTGCATGTGTGTGCGAGTGCGTGCTCCGTGTGTGCATGCGTGCGGGCGCGCGCGCGCGCGCGCGCGCGCGCGCGCG
>JADBJO010000155.1:645144-657644 GCA_016801955.1 Conus betulinus
ACCGCTCCTGCCGCAGCCGTTCCTTGCGCGCCGCATCTGCCGCAGTCGGGTCTGCTCCAGCATTCGTTGGTACCGCGCCGGATCTTGGCGGAGACGCTCCCGATAGCGCCGGTCCCTTTCCTTTCGATTCCAGTTCTTGGTGGAAGTCTTGCTGCGTGTCCTGGACGCCAGTGCCAACGCCCAGGGGTTGGGTGTTCCGTCTGCTGCAAAGTGAAAAATGTCCATGGTTAGTGGACTCAACCCAACGCTTTCTCTCTCCTTATCTCCAGTTGCTCTCTTTTTGATGGTAACTCAAACATGACGGTACTGAAACGGAATGTCCATAGAAAGGATTGGGTAAAGTCACGAAAAAAAGAGAGAAAAGATGTGTGGCCTGCATGTGCACATGTGCACAAACAGACCATCTCTCTCTCATTCTCTCAGACTTGTTAACTCACAATTTGTTACCGCAATACACTCTTGTTTCTTTTCAGAGCAATACATCTTCTACTGTGCAAGAAAAATGACAGACCAATAGGTGCTACACGCATACCCGTCCTTCCAGCTACACAGTCACAACAAGTATGTGGATAAAAGTCAACAGGTGTTACTTCCTAAATGACACATGCGTCTGAGACTCTTCATAACTCAATCAGTGTTTGTGGAGGGAGACACGGTTGAGAATATTAAGTTTTTCTTCATTGGTTTGGTCTCTCTAAACATATACATCCTTTAATTAAATACAGATGTGTTCATGAAGAAAAGAGAATTTTGCAATTCCCCTAATAATGTCAACAGACTCTAAAGAACATGCGAATTTGATCTGTACATCCATTTGTTTTCATGTGCTTACACTACAAAGAACACGTGAATTTGATCTGTATATCCATTTGTTTTCATTGCTTACACTACAAAGAACATGTGAATTTTTGTATATCCATTTGCTTCCATGTGAATTTGACTGTACGTCAATATGCTTTCATGTGCTTACACTACAAAGCAACAGCTGGCCAGTTTGTGTGGGAAATTCATACCATACAGGGAAAACTTTCATTTGACAGAGTATATTCTTTTCATATTGACATTTTTTTTTTATTACAAGAGGACAAACATGTAGGGCCTAAAAATACTGTAATCACTATTATTACTGTTATCAAATTTGTTATTTTGAAAGCGCGGGGAAAAATACATATAATCTTTATCGTATTTACAACATTTGAATGAATTTTAAGTTTCATTTTCATCATTAATACAATTTACAATTGTCCACACAAAATCAAAGCCTATTTACCCTGAAAATCTTCCGTGTTGTGAAGGCCATGGGCACCTGGCAAGGCTTCTAGATTGAAACCAGAGGGAAGGAGACCAAAAATGAATTAAAAAAAAGAAAAAAGCAGAATGCATGAGCAGTGCATACTTTCTTGGTCATATACAACACCAACATTTTACTCACTCAGAAAATGTCATTTTTATCACTGTTTGCTTCACTCTTTACAGTCGTCCAATCCTGATAAGACCAAGTGTATTTGGCTGGGCTCCAAGACCAAGTGTATTTGGCTGGGCTCCAAGCAAGGAAAAAAATATTTGGCTGGGACTTCACAAGCAAGGATAAAAAAACTGATTTGTAACAAACACACACTATACACACACACACACACACACACACACACACACACACACACACACACACACACACACACACACACACACACACACACACACACACACACACACTCACACACACACACACACACACACACACACACACACACACACACACACACGTGCGCGCGCGCGCGCGAATGCGAACGCGCGCGCGCGTGCGCGCGCGCGCACACACACACACTGGTCACACACATACACACACACTCACACAAGCCACTGGTCACAAGCATGGAGACAGACAGCAAGCCACTGGTCACAAGCATGGCAAGCAGCACTGGTCACAAGCATGGAGACAGACAGACAGACAGCAAGCCACTGGTCACAAGCATGGAGAGAGACACAGACAGCAAGCCACTGGACAGCAAGCCACTAGTCACACAAGCAGAGAGAGACAGACAGCAAGCCACTGGTCACAAGCATGGAGACAGACAGACAGACAGACAGACAGCCACTAGTCACAAGCAGAGAGAGAGAGACAGCAAGCCACTGGTCACAAGCATGGAGAAAGACAGCAAGCCACTGGTCACAAGCATGGAGAGCGACAGACAGCAAGCCACTGGTCACAAGCATGGAGAAGCACAGCAAGCCATGGTCACAAGCATGGAGACAGACAGCAAGCCACTGGTCACAAGCATGGAGACAGACAGCAAGCCACTGGTCACAAGCATGGAGAGAGACAGACAGCAGGCCACTGGTCACAAGCATGGAGACAGACAGACAGCAGCCACTGGTCACAAGCATGGAGACAGAGACAGACAGCAAGCCACTGGTCACAAGCATGGGAGACAGACAGACAGCACGCCACTGGTCACAAGCATGGAGAGAGACAGACAGCAAGCCACTGGTCAAAAGCATGGATTGAGACAGAGACAGACAGCAAGCCACTGGTCACAAGCATGGGAGACAGACAGCAAGCCACATGGACAGCAAGCCACTGGTCACAAGCATGGAGACAGACAGACAGCAAGCCACTGCAAGCCACTCACAAGCATGGAGAGCGACAGACAGCAAGCCACTGGTCACAGGCATGGACACAGACAGACAGCAAGCCACTGGTCACAAGCATGGGAGAGACAGACAGCAAGCCACTGGTCACAGGCATGGACACAGACAGACAGCAAGCCACTGGTCACAGGCATGGACAGACAGACAGCAAGCCACTGGCACTGGTCACAGACAGCAAGCCAGCAGGCATGGACACAGGACACAAGCATGGACACAGACAGACAGACAGCAAGCCACTGGTCACAAGCCATGGTCACATGGATGGAGACAGACAGACAGCAAGCCACTGGTCACAAGCATGGGAGACAGACAGACACTGGTCACAAGCATGGAAGACAGACAGTCAGCCACTGGTCACAAGCATGGAGACAGACAGACAGCAAGCCACTGGTCACAAGCATGGAGACAGACAGACAGCAGGGCCACTGGTCACAGGCATGGAGAGACAGACAGCACAGCAAGTCCACTGGTCACGAGCATGGAGAGAGAGACAGACAGACAGCAAGCCACTGGTCACAAGCATGGAGAGACAGACAGCAAGCCACTGGTCACAAGCATGGAGAGACAGACAGACAGCAAGCTACTGCTCACAAGCATGGGAGACAGACAGACAGCAAACTGGTCACAAGCATGAGACAGACAGACAGCAAGCACTGCTCACAAGCATGGACAAGACAGACAGCAAGCCACTGGTCACAAGCATGGGGACAGACAGACAGCGAGTCCACTGGTCAGACAGACAGCAAGCCACTGGTCACAAGCATGGAGAGACAGGCAGCACGCCACTGGTCACAAGCATGGAGAGACAGACAGACAGCAAGCTACGCACTTATTCTTCCTATCAACACGTTCGCGGGAGAGTCGTGACCCTTTGCACTCGGAACAACCCATGTCACGCTTATCAAGCTCCAAACAGGAAACATTCTGGAATGAACTCAAAATGGAAGTGCAGAAAAAAGAAAGTCAATGATAATGTTCTTGGCAGCGTCATACAGGCACTGATGTTCGTGGATGATTTCACACACCAAGACCCTTTTTCAAACTACACTGTCAAACAATTCTTTTCCTGCTCGTGGTTTTTTTCTTTTTCTTTCCTTTTTTTTTTATGTGAAATTAAGACCCCTCTTTTGCTTGAGTCTCACACTCAACCACTGCTACACTAACCCACCCCAACATCGAACATGCTAGGACTCGGTCTTAAAGCAGACAAGGAGAAAACACCTCCACAGAGTTATCCAGAAATGAGATGGCACAAGTCAAAAGAGGCGACGGCCCTGTCATGCTTCTCTACCCATTTATGGACATGCTGCACTGTAAAGGTTTTGCGTGAAGCTCTTCGTTGGTACTGTTGATGGCTGATCCAACCCCAATCATCAGTCAGATCCATCCTATTCATCACTTAGATCCACCCCAATCATTCAGATCCACCCGAATCATCAGCCAGATCCACCCCAATCATCAATCAGATCCACCCAGATCCACTCTAATGATCAGTCAGATCCACCCCTAATCTTCAGCCAGATCCATCCCAATCATCAGCCAGATCCACCCGTGATCATCAACCAGAACCACCCTAATCATCAGCTAGATCCATCCCAATTATCAGTCGGATCCACCCGAATAACCAGTTGACCCATCCTTAATCATCAATCAGATCCATCCTGATCATCAGCCAGATCCATTCCCAATCATCAGCCAGATCCATTCCTAATCATCAGACAGATCCACCTCAATCATCAGACAGATCCACCTCAATCATCAGACAGATCCACTCCAATCATCAGACAGATCCACCCCAATCATCAGACAGATCCACCCCAATCATCAGACAGATCCACCCCAATCATCAGACAGATCCACCCCAATCATCAGACAGATCCACCCCAATCATCAGACAGATCCACCCCAATCATCAGACAGATCCACCCCAATCAGGCAGATCCACCCCAATCAGACCCCAATCATCAGACAGATCCACCCCAATCATCAAGCCAGATCCACTCCAATCATCAGACAGATCCACCCCAATCATCAGACAGATCCACCCCAATCATCAGACAGATCCACCCCAATCACAAGCCAGATCCACTCCAATCATCAGACAGATCCCACCCAATCATCAGACAGATCCACCCGAATCACAAGCCAGATCCACTCCAATCATCAGACAGATCCACCCGAATCACAAGCCAGATCCACTCCAATCATCAGACAGATCCACCCCAAACATCAGACAGATCCACCCCAATCATCAGACAGATCCATCCCAACCATCAGACAGATCCACCCCAATCATAAGAGAGATGCACTCCAATCATCAGGCAGATTCATCCCAATCATCAGTTGGATCCACTTCAATCATCAGCCAGATCCACCCCAATCATCAGCCAGATCCACCCCAATCAAAGACAGATCCACTCCAACCATCAGCATCAACAGAAGGGCTTTCCAGAAGAGAGCTATGCTCAGGAGGTTGATCACGCCACCTCTCCCAAGGATCCCGTGTCGCCCCTCTGCCTCCTCACACCTACCAACGTTTTTTGTTTGTTTGTCATTATCCGAATCCAGCACTCTCAACTTTCCTGCTTTGTAAACAGTTAAAAGGCCCCTGGAAACAGACGACTACCGATGACAAACAAACACCAAACAAACAAACACAGAGCTAATTAGGACCTTCTTAGACAAAGAATGCTCTTTGCTTCCTGTCACATACGTAGAACCGACTGTAATAATATTTTCCCTGCAAATACCATCGAGCAATGGAAGATGTTTTTATTTATGGTAAATTAAAAGTAACACACACACACACACACACACACACACACACACACACACACACACACACACAAAAAAAAAAAAAACCCACACACACCACGTACTCAGAAAAGATCAGCTCTCTGACCTCTAACCTTCAAAGGTAGCATTTATTTTGCTTGCATCCAAGATGAAGGGGATTATGGGCAAAGCAGTTGAACCAAAAATGGCGTTCTTAATCTCTCTCTCTCTCTCTCTCTCTCTCTCTCTCTCTCTCTCTCTCTCTCTCTCTCTCTCTCTCTCATGCACGTGTCACATCACAGGATTAAACCAGAAGCTAAGATCTTCTCATGACGGGTTGATTCCCGTGGCGGCGTCAGTCTACGGAAACAGCAAAAAGCTCAGGGCACTAGTCAAAGATCAAGTCAACTGTTAAGAACACTTACTGACGCCATGATAAAGACTGAACACTGAATCCTAGGCCACAATACCCATCCTGTACAAAGAACTTGATGCCTCATACGAATGTTAAAAAGACTGGAAATGATGCCAAAGAATGGTTTTGTACAGACATATTGATACAAACACCTTTTATGTCAAGATGAAAGAAGGATATCACCTTGTAAAATCCTGTGAGAAGGGCTCTCATCCCAAAGCAAGGCTGGAAGGCTTTGAATCCATCTTGTGAAATGGTTTAAAATGATCTCATGAAAAAGGTTTAGATCACGTTTCTTGACAAGGCTTCAGACGCATCTCATGAGACTGGTTAAACCTGGTGCTTAGGAAAGCTGCAAACTCACCCAGGAGAAAGCTTCATGACCATCTAGTGAGAAGGCTTCCAACCCATCTGGTAACAAGTTTACCATTTTTGTACTAACAAGGAGCCATACAACTCGTCTTACGAACAGGCTGAACTAATCCCACAAAACAGTTTAAATTTCATCTCTGAGATGTCCCCCAAACCAACCAACAAACCAACCAAACCCCGAGAAAATCCTGTGCGTGAGATTGCAAAAGACTACAGCGTTACTGAAGTCAGGGCAAAACAATGAACACACAAAGTGCAAAGTAACGATTGTTGATGACACACACACACTACACAGAAAGACACACAAGGTGCAAAGTAATGATTGCTGATGACACACACAGAACACAGAGAGGGAGAGTAGTTTCAAGAAATAACGTCCTCCTAGGCGTCACAAACGACACACATCCAAATACACCACACACTACTTCTCTCACAGCTGTCTTGCTGTGTACATTTCTGAAGCACAAAAGAGGTTACGTTCTGTATTCCTAATGACATTGTATGATGCATATGTACTTGCTTTCTCTTGTCATTTTCCTTCATTTCAGTAATTGATATCATGTATTATTGCGGGTACCACCCCTTCAGTATGGGCTATGGCTTTAATCTGAATAAATATTCGCATTCGCATTCTCATAGCTGTCTGCAGCAGAGCAGCCATCAGGGCAATGCTGTGTTGTATTGTGCTGTGCTGTGCTGTGCTGTGCTGTGCTGTGCTGTGCTGTGCTGCTGTGCTGTGCTGTGCTGTGCTGTGTGCTGTGCTGTGTTGTGTGTGTGCTGTGTGTTGTGTTGTGTTGTGCTGTGTGTGTGTCGTGTTGTGTTGTGCTGTGTCGTGTTGTGTGCTGTGCTGTGTGCTGTGTGTGTGCTGTGTGTGATGTGTTGTGTGTGCTGCTGTGTGTGTTGTGCTGTGCTGTGTGTGTTGTACTGTGTGTGTGTGGTGTGCTGTGCTGTGCTGTGTGTGTGTGTTGTGCTGTTGTTCTGTGTGTGCTGTGCTGTGTGTGCTATGTTGTGTTGTGTTGTGCTGTGCTGTGTGTGCTGTGCTGTGGTCTGTTGTGTTTTGCTGTGCTGTGCTGTGTGTGCTGTGCTCTGTTGTGTTTTGCTGTGCTGTGCTGTGTTGTGCTGTGTGTGCTGTGCTGTGTTATGCTGTGTGTGCTGTGCTGTGCTGTGTATGCTGTGCTGTGCTGTGTGTGTTGTGCTGTGCTGTGCTGTGCTGTGCAGTGTGTGCTGTGCTGTGTTGTGTTGTTGCTGTGTTGTGCATTCTGCAGTTGACACAGCCATCTGGGGGAGTGTTGTGTGAATTTTTTATGTGTGTTATTTGTGACATCAGAGGAAAACATATTTGTTGAAAGTTCGCTTGTCTGTTTAGTATTGATTAGCGTCACTGTGCTCCTTGTGTGTGTGTGTGTGTGTGTGTGTGTGTGTGTGTGTGTGTGTGTGTGTGTGTGTGTGTGTGTGTGTGTGTGTGTGTGTGTTGCCTTGTTTTCACACCATACGATTCAAACTCATCTGATTTTGGACTCATTCCAGAACAAGCTCCGATGAACATATTTTGATGGAAAATAGTGTTTTATTCAGTTTCATCAACAGAAGTCTGCTGGAAATAATGTGTCGTCGACCCTACACATCTGCCTGAGTTTTTCAGGGCAAGTGGAACAGATCAAGATACCAATGTACACAGGTGGATTTCAAAATCAAACCATTTTCTTCAGCCAGAATGGTTCTGGGTGTGTGTGTGTGTGTGTGTGTGTGTGTGTGTGTGTGTGTGTGTGTGTGTGTGTGTGTGTGTGTGTGTGTGTGTGTGTGTGTGTGTGTGTGTGTGTGTGTGTGTGTGTGTGTGTGTGTGTGTGTGTGTGTGTGTGTGTGTGTGTGTGTGTGTGGTGCGGTGCGGTGAGGTGTGGTGTGTGTACGTGTGTGTAAGAGAAAGCGTCTCATACACAACACACTTGGAAAAAAAGGGAGAGATAGAGGGGGAGAGTAGAGAGAGAGAGAGAGAGAGAGAGAGAGAGAGAGAGAGAGAGAGAGAGAGAGAGAGAGAGAGAGAGAGAGAGAGAGAGAGAGAGAGAGAGAGAGAGAGAAAAAAGTGAGATCAGAGATCATTTTACAGGAAAAAAAGTGCATCAAGATCATTTTACTCTCATACTCGAAAGCCACATGCGACCAGAGGAAAACTGGGAGCAACACTCCAGTAACACGGTTGTCATGTTTCCCTTTCCTGGTCTTATGTGTTGGCCTGGGCCTCTCCTGTCCAGTGTCTCCTAGAGGCTCTCAAGGCTACCAACAGTGAAGGAGGCACCTGACGTAAAGTCAGCACCAGTTAGCCTGGGCCTCTCCTGTCCAGTGTCTCCTGGAGGCTCCTTTGTGCACCAACAGTGTCCAACAGGCACCTGACGTAAAGTCAGCACCAGTAGCCTGGGCCTGTCCTGTCCAGTGTGTCTCAGTGAGGCCCCTTTGTGTGTCTTGTTGTCCAACAGTGTGCATTGTGTCTTGTTGTCCAACAGTGTGCACTGTGTCTTGTTGTCCAACAGTGTGCATTGTGTCTTGTTGTCCAACACTGTGCATTGTGTATTGTTGTCCAACAGTGTGCATTGTGTCTTGTTCAACAAGTGTGCATTGTGTCTTGTTGTCCAACAATGTGCATTGTGTCTTGTTGTCCAACAATGTGCATTGTGTCTTGTTGTCCAACAGTGTGCGTTGTGTCTTGTCCAACAGTGTGCATTGTGTCTGTTGTCCAACAGTGTGCATTGTGTCTTGTTGTCCAACAGTGTGCATTGTGTCTTGTTGTTCAACAGTGTGCATTGTGTCTTGTTGTCCAACAGTGTGTATTGTGTCTTGTTGTCCAACAGTGTGCATTGTGTGTCTTGTTGTCCAAGTGTGCGTTGTGTCTTGTTGTTGTGTGTGTCTTGTGTCTTGTTTCCAACAGTGTGCATTGTGTCTTGTTGTCCAACAATGTGCATTGTGTCTAGTTGTCCAACAGTGTGCATTGTGTCTTGTTGTCCAACAGTGTGCATTGTGTCTTGTCCAACAGTGTGCATTGTGTCTTGTTCCAACAGTGTGCATTGTGTCTTGTTGTCCAACAGTGTGCATTGTGTCTTGTTGTCCAACAGTGTGCATTGTGTCTTGTTGTCCAACAGTGTGCATTGTGTCTTGTCCAACAGTGTGCAATATTCAACATGTGCATTTGTCTTTGTCCAACAGTGTGCATTGTGTCTTGTTGTCCGACAATGTGCATTGTGTCTTGTTGTCCAACAGTGTGCATTGTGTCTTGTTGTCCAACAGTGTGCATTGTATCTTGTTGTTCAACAGTGTGCATTGTGTCTTGTCCGATAATGTGCATTGTGTCTTGTTGTCCGATAACGTGCATTGTGTCTTGTTGTCCGATAATGTGCATTTTGTCTTGTTGTGCAACAGTGTGCATTGTGTCTTGTTCTCCAACAGTGTGCATGTGTTGTCTTGTTGTCCAACAGTGTGTCCATTGTGTGTCATGTTGTCCAACAGTGTCCATTGTGTCTTGTTGTCCAACAGTGTGCATGTGTCTGTTGTCCAACAGCTTGCATTGTGTGTGTCTTGTTGTCTAACAGTGTGCACTGTGTGTCTTGTTGTCAATAATGTGCATTGTGTGTCTTGTTGTCCAACAGTGTGCATTGTGTCTTGTTGTGTCCAACAATGTGCATTCTGTGTCTTGTTGTGTCCAACAGTGTGCATTGTGCCTTGTTGTCCAACAATGTGCGTTGTGTGTCTTGTTGTCCAACAGTGTGCACTGTCTTGTTGTCCAACAATGTGCATTGTGTGTCTTGTCCAACAATGTGCACTGTGTCTTGTTGTCCAACACTGTGCACTGTGTGTATTGTTGTCCAACAGTATGCATTGAGTCTTATTGCCCAAGAGTGTGGATTGTCTTGCTGGCCAAAAAGTGCGCATTGTGTCTTATTGTCCAAAAGTGTGCATTGTGTCTTGTTGTCCAACAATGTGCATTGTGTCTTATTGTCCAACAGTGTGCATTGTGTCTTATTGTCCAACAGTGTGCATTGTGTCTTGTTGTCCAACAATGTGCATTGTGTCTTATTGTCCAACAGTGTGCATTGTCTTGTTGTGTCCAACAGTGTGCATTGTGTCTTGTTGTCCAACAGTGTGCATTGTGTGTCTTGTTGTCCAACAATGTGCATTGTGTCTTATTGTCCAACAGTGTGCATTGTGTCTGTTGTCCAAAAGTGTGCATTGTGTGTCTTATTGTCCAACAGTGTACATTGTGTCTTACTGTCCAGCAGTATGCATTGTGTCTTATTGTCCAACAGTGTACATTGTGTCTTATTGTCCAGCAGTGTGGATTGTGTCTTGTTGTCCAAAAGTGTGCACTGTGTCTTGTTGTCCAACAATGTGCATTGTGTCTTGTCCAACAATGTGCATTGTGTCTTGTTGTCCAACACTGTGCATTGTGTGTCTTGTTGTCCAACAGTGTGCATTGTGTCTTGTTGTCCAACAGTGTGCATTGTGTCTTGTTGTCCAACAGTGTGCATTTTGTGTCTTGTTGTCCACAACATTGTGTCTTGCTGTCCAACAGTTTTGTGTCTTGTTGTCCAACAGTGTACATTGTGTCTTGTTGTCCAACAGTGTACATTGTGTGTCTTGTCCTACAGTGTGCATTTTTGTGTCTTGTTGTCCAACAGTGTGCATTTTGTGTCTTGTTGTCCAACAATGTGCATTGTGTGTCTTGTCCAACAATGTGCATTTTGTGTCTTGTTGCCCAACAATGTGCGTTGTGTCTTGTCCAACAATGTGCATTTTGCATTGTCTTGTTGTCCAACAGTGTGCATTGTGACTTGTTGTCCAACAATGTGCATTGTGTGTCTTGTTGTCCAACAGTGTGCATTTGTGTGTCTTGTTGTCCAACAGTGTGCGTTGTGTCTTGTTGTCCAACAGTGTGCATGTGTCTTGTTGTCCAACAGTGTGTATTGTGACTTGTTGTCCAACAGTGTGCATTGTGTCTTGTTGTCCAACAGTGTGTATTGTGACTTGTTGTCCAACAGTGTGCATTGTGTGTCTTGTTGTCCAACAGTGTGCATTGTGACTTGTTGTCCAACAGTGTGCATTGTGTGTCATGTCCACAATGTGCATTCTGTGTCTTGTTGTTCAACAGTGTGCGCATTGTGTCTTGTTGTGCAACAGTGTGCACTGTCTTGTTGTCCAAAAGTGTGCATTGTGTCTTGTTGTCCAACAGTGTGCACTGTCTTATTGTCCAACAGTGTGCATTGTGTCTTGTCCAACAGTGTGCATTGTGTCTTGCTGTCCAACAGTGTGCATTGTGTCTTGTTGTCCAACAATGTGCATTGTGTCTTGTTGTCCAAAGTGTGCATTGTGTGTCTTGTTGTCCAACAATGTGCATTGTGTCTTGTCCAACAGTGTGCATTGCGTCTTGTTGTCCAACAATGTGTTTGTTTTCAGTGTAAATATCCTATAAACTGTCAGAAACACTGATCAAGCACTTATCAAGCTTTCCAGCTCATACTTTCATTCTCAATCACTTATAAAACCCTTAAACGTAATCAAACTTTCATTCTCAAGCACTTATCTAGCCTTCCATCTTAACCTTTCATTCTCAAGCACTTATCGTGCTTTTCAGCTTACACATTCATTCTCAAGCACTTCTCAAGCCCCCCGGTTTAAAGGCTGATTCTCAAGTACTTCTCAAGCCCTTCAACATAAACTTCCATTCTCAAGCAGTTATCAAGCCTTCCAGCTAAAACTTTCATCATTTCCAAACACTTATCAAACCCTCCAGCTTAGATTTTCATTCTCAAGCACTTCTTATGCCTCCCAGCTTAAACTTTCATTCTCAAGCACTTCGGAAGCCTTCCAGCTTAAATGCACGTTCTCAAGCACTAATCAAGCCCTCCAACTTGAACTGTCATTCTCAAGTGCTTATCAAGCCCTCCAACTTAAACATTAATTCTCAAGGATTTATCAAGACCTCCGGTTTAAACTTTCATTTTCAAGCACTTTTTAAGCCCTCCAGTTTAAACTGTCATTCTCAAGCACTTATCAAGCCCTCCAAATTAAACTTTCATTCTCAAGCACTTCTCAAGCCGTCCAGCTTAAACTTTTACTCTCAAACACATTTCAAGCCTCCCAGCTCAAACTTTCATTTTCAAGCACTTCTCAAAACCCTCCAGCTTACTGTCATTCTCGAGAACTTCTCAAGCCCTTCAAAGTATATAACTTCATTCTCAAGCACTTATCAAGCCTTCCAACTTCATCTGTCATTCTCCACCACTTATCAAGCCCTTACAGCTTA
>JADBJO010000155.1:662644-720144 GCA_016801955.1 Conus betulinus
ACCAGGAACATTGACTGCTGGTGTTCAATGTTCATTAATCACACTTAGGCAGTCCATCTGACCAGGAACATTGACTGTTGGTGTTCAATGTTCATTAATCACACTTAGACTGTTGGTGTTCAATGTTCATTAATCATACTTAGACTGTTGGTGTTCAATGTTCATTAATCACACTTAGACTGTTGGTGTTCAATGTTCATTAATCATACTCAGGTAGTCCATCTGACCAGGAACATTGACTGTTGGTGTTCAATGTTCATTAATCACACTTAGACTGTGGTGTTCAATGTTCATTAATCACACTTAGACTGTTGGTGTTCAATGTTCATTAATCATACTCAGGCAGTCCATCTGACCAGGAACATTGACTGTTGGTGTTCAATGTTCATTAATCACACTTAGACTGTTGGTGTTCAATGTTCATTAATCATACTCGGGCCGCGCTCTTCCTGAGGACACCACCTATGAATCCGAGATTTGACAGAGAGGAGTTTGTTTGGTATAGATGCTACTTGCTACACATGAGAGAACTGTGACAGCAGAAATGTTTGTAGAATAACATTAGCACAAAGGGATGGGTTTCTATTTTCTCATTGCTTGATGATTTTGGTCACTTTCTCTATTCTGTGGATTTCCAATATTCTTCGACTTCGGAGTTTTCTTTGTCTGCAGAAAAATAAAAAACCTATAACTTTTGAGTTCAGCAGATTTCACAGGCATATTTTGAACAGTGGCAGTTTCATACTTTTGTTTTTCTTTCATCCTAGCCATTCGCCCTCTGACTTGCTTTTATTTAGCGTGAAGCCGGAACAGTCCTCGATCTGCACCATTATGTTTGTGGCTTGTTCATTTTCAAGGGTCAGTGTTATATCATCTGCAAATTGTGTGCATGTGTGTGCGTGCGTGTGCGTGTGTTTGCACGGTTGGGTGCGTTTCTTTCGTCAGGATTCTGTGATAACTTAATTCTTAGGACTTTTTTTAACT
Organism: Conus betulinus; assembly: GCA_016801955.1. NCBI lineage: Eukaryota > Metazoa > Mollusca > Gastropoda > Neogastropoda > Conidae > Conus > Conus betulinus. The sequence continues at coordinate 663,629 of JADBJO010000155.1, forward strand.
GTTCCTTATTCGGATAGCTGGTGTCTCAGCAGCTATCGCAAAAAGAAGAGGACCGAGTGGGTAGCCTTGCCTACAGCTTCTTTCTGGTGGGAACTAGTCGGACAAACATCCACCTTTGTGAACACAGTTTTGTGTGTGTTTTCCGTAACGGTTGAACCAAAATTTTTTTCAAATCTTGGGCCGAAATTGAAGATATCCCTGTAGGAGCAGTGTGTCTCTGTGTTGTTATCCCTCTATGAGCAGTGTGTCTCTGTGTTGTTATCCCTCTAAGAGCAGTGTGTCTCTGTATTGTTTATCCCTGCAGGAGCAGTGTGTCTCTGTGTTGTTTTCCCGGTAGGAGCAGCAGTGTGTCTCTGTGTTGATATCCCTCTAAGAGCATTGTGTCTCAGTGTTGTTATCCCTCTAACAGCAGTGTGTCTCTGTATTGTTATCCGTGAAGAAGCAGTGTGTCTCTGTGTTGTTATCCCTCTAACAGCAGTGTGTCTCTGTATTGTTATCCGTGAAGAAGCAGTGTGTCTCTGTGTTGTTTTCCCTGAAGGAGCAGTGTGTCTCTGTGTTGTTATCCCTGTAGGAGCAGTGTGTCTCTGTGTTGTTTTTGTCTGGGGTAGATCTGCCACAGTCCTCTAATTCGCTGTCCGCCACGAATCGTTCTCCTCCCGACACGATGGTTATGGTATTCACACAGAAAAAGACAAGCTAATTCCTACCTCTGAAGCAAACAGCGAAACTGTATTCTATGCTTGAAGCATCCAGGCCCTCTTGGACACGCTTATTTCACAAATCACTCACAGGGCAGAAACCTTGTGGTCCAGCAGAGAACTGGGAGGGCAAGAACGCTTACCTGTCACGGCGGCAAATCATCCAACGCGCGGAGTGGAGCGCGCGGCCATGTTTTCTACGTCACGGAGCCAACTGGCTCACCGACAACACTGTTAACTGTGTACGTCCCTCCCCATACCACGTGTCGCCCGCGCTGTTGACGTGTCACGGAGACGCTGTGTGCTTTAGCATCTTGATATCTTAGAAGTTGAAGTACACGGCTTCATACACTCACCAAAACCAGAGTCAAAGAGAGAGAGAGAGAGAGAGAGAGAGAGAGAGAGAGAGAGAGAGAGAGAGAGACGGACAGATAGAGACAGACAGAGGGACACACACTGCATGAGAAGACTTTTTTTTTTTCTTTTGCTGGTCCTTTATTGATTTTCATGTTTGTTTTGACTTGCATTGGCTGATGAAGGATTACAAACCAAATAATTGAACAAAACAAACCATGACGGGTTTGAAACACACTGTAGCGACTGACATCTACACTTCCTGCGGCCAGCATCAAACTGTTCAATAGGACAGAAGCCATGACAAGGCAGATGTGCACTCCTGCGGCCAACATCAAACAGTTCAATAGGATAGAAGCCATGACAAGGCAGATGTGCACTCCTGCGGCCAACATCAAACAGTTCAATAGGATAGAAGCCATGACAAGGCAGATGTGCACTCCTGCGGCCAACATCAAACTGTTCAATAGGACAGAAGCCATGACAAGGCAGATGTGCTCCTGCGGCAACATCAAACAGTTCAATAGGATAGAAGCCATGACAAGGCAGATGTGCACTCCTGCGGCCAACATCAAACTGTTCAATAGGACAGAAGCCATGACAAGGCAGATGTGCACTCCTGCGGCCAACATCAAACTGTTCAATAGGATAGAAGCCATGTTAAGGCAGATGTGCTCACTATCCTTTTCTGAAATGTAAATGTACAATCTCACATATTTTTGTTTTTCTTTGTTTCCTTTTTTTTTGTTTTTTACTTTCCAAAGATGAATGCATGTCTGTACGAACTGAGATGTTTGATAATCAAACGTGAACCATTCACGCCACCCTGCTCCTGCTCCCCAAGTCGCCACCTATAAACATTTCAAAATGTATAGTCTGCATCACCAGAACAGCGAGTTTTGCTTGCCCTGACCAGGCTGATTTCAACAAATACATGAAATATGTACTTACATCATCTCTCTCTCTCTCTCTCTCTCTCTCTCTCTCTCTCTCTCTCTCTCTCTCTCACACACACACACACATACACACACGCACGCACGAGCGCGCACACACTTGTACATGCTTATTCAGAATGGTATGCGTCTTACTAAAATCTGGAAGAGAAAATGCAAGTGCTCAACAGAAAGCCGTAACAGCACTGCATTTGCACTGGTGTTCATTGCAGATTCTGCTCCAGGCTTTCTGCATTTGCACTGGTGTTCATTGCAGATTCTGGTCCAGGCTTTCTGCATTTGCACTAGTGTTCATTGCAGATTCTGCTCCAGTCAGCCCAATGAAGCTATTGAAATCATATTTTCTCTGCGTTCCATATCTGAAGAGAAAAGATTTGCTGATGCTTTAATTAGACGAGCTTTGAAAAGGATTTGCGAACGTATCTTGCCCTGATTTGTAGATTATATGGCTACTTGGTGCATCCTGATCTTAGGATAAACATTGTGACCATAACTGATAGAATTATACAGATTTATTCAGCTATATTCGGATGATACATTCATGTATGACCTATCGTTTGTGTTTAGAAACATACTTATGAAATGAACTTACTCATGCAATGAACACTAGTGCAAATACCCGTGTTATTTCTGCTTGGTAGACAATCTCATCTTGACAGAATTTAACTTAAAACAATAACAGTGAATCATGATTTAATATCACAATTTAAAACATCTTTCATTAATTGATAAAGCAGCCATTGTAATTAATAACGAACTACATGTTTAATTTTCCAAATTTGCAGTAATGAAAACTTTGCAAAAAGAAACGTTACTAGCAGATTGAAGGCCTTCAGCATTTCACATCTTTGCTGAGGGGATGGCTGGAAAGCTCTTGTCAATAATGACCGAGTAGCCATCAATGCTGGCACTTGGAACAGACATGAAAATGCCTGCATTATAGTTTATCACACACGTACTTACGGGAGCCTAAACAGGTCAGTTGGTAGAGCGCCGGACTCGTGATCCTGGGGTTGCTGGTTCGAATCTCCGCCGGGCCGTTTCGGTACAGGAGGATTTTTTCCCTCGGAGTTAACATTGGTTCTGACTCCATTTCCCATACAGTCCTTCGAATGAGACTATAAACCGAGGTTCCGTGTGTGAACGCACGCATAACATCTTGCACACACACGTAAAATCCCATCACCAACTTTCGGAAGAGTAGCAGTTTGGCCGTTGGTATGGATGACACGTTACACATAGCATGCACCCTGCGTGAGAAATGGAAAGAATGAAGTAAGGAAACTGAGTGAACGATATTGAACGATATTAACTGGATGACACGGGAAACGACTGAATGAAGCGCCAGCTGGCAGCTCTCTTCAGTCGGCACTACCCAGGTAGGCAGCCCGTTGTGTAAACGAGTGTGGATTGTAAAGTGCTTAGAGCTTGGTCTCTAGCCGAGAATAGGCGCTATATACGTATTCGTTATTATTATTATTATTATTATATTATTATTATTATTATCATTATCATTATTACTTACTTACTTACTTACTAAGTTGGGAAAACAAATGCATGATAATATTCCTCTGTCATTACAACAGTGACCTAGCAAAGATCAAAACAGAAAGAAAAAAAGGGGAAGCCATTGTGAAAGAACGAAAATGTGAACGGGAATGAAGAAAAAAGGAGGGGTGGGTGGGGGGGGGGGTGGGGGGCACGTGTAACAATACAAATATGAAATCCTTCCAATACGGACAATCCTTCTTCACCACGGGGGACCATCCTTGTTCATCCTGAAACTACAACTGCCTGCCCACAGGCCTTTCATCATCTAATCCACACTGCCAGACTCTCCTCTAATCCACACTGCCAGACTCTCCTCTAATCCACACTGTCAGACTCTCCTCTAATCCACACTGCCAGACTCTCCTCTAATCCACACTGCCAGACTCTCCTCTAATCCAGACTGCCAGACTCTCCTCTAATCCACACTGCCAGACTCTCCTCTAATCCAGACTGCCAGACTCTCCTCTAATCTAGACTGTCAGACTCTCCTCTAATCCAGACTGTCAGACTCTCCTCTGATCCACACAGACTCTCCTCTAATTCAGACTGTCAGACTCTCCTTTAATCCACACAGACTCTCCTCTAATCCACACTGTCAGACTCTCTCCTCTATCCAGACTGCCAGACTCTCCTCTAATCCACAGACTCTCCTCTAATCCACACAGACTCTCCTCTAATCCACGCAGACTCTCTAATCCACACAGACTCTCCTCTAATCCACACAGACTCTCCTCTAATCCACACTGTCAGACTCTCCTCTAATCCAGACTGCCAGACTCTCCTCTAATCCACACAGACTCTCCTCTAATCCACACTGTCAGACTCTCCTCTAATCCACTCAGACTCTCCTCTAATCCACAGTCAGACTCTCCTCTAATCCACACTGTCAGACTCTCCTCTAATCCAGACTGGCAGACTCTCCTCTAATCCACACTGTCAGACTCTCGTCTAATCCACACTGTCAGGTCCTCGCTCACAAAACGTTAACAACACAATTAGCCTGACCAACAAAAACAGAGTTCCCCTTTTTGATCAATAACTGAATTTTGTACCCTGCTAACATCCAAATTCTTCCTTCTTAAACAAAAAAAAAGTTTTGCATATTTTCAGAATCACATCATCAGATCCTCAAAGACCAGAAAAACATTTTTCTTCTTCAGTTCGCGCACCACAATGCTACATACAAAAATCTTTTGCTTAAACAAAGTTCTCTGTTCCTTTGAAACTATGACAACTCTTCAACGATCTCCAGTCTTTTGTGACCTCTTGTCGACTAGCACAACAAACCACAAACTGTGCTGGACTTTTTACCCCCCACCCAAAAAAAAAAAAAAAAAAAAAAAAAAAAAAAGAGCTACGCCCTGTTCTGACCTATAGCAAGTTCCAGGCGGGTTTTCTTCAGTGGCGAGCCGTGGCCTTCCATTCCCAACCAAATAAAGAAAGACCCTCCTGTGTCTGTGACAACAACTACGAGGCATGCATGCCCGCAGAGCCTCTATGTGAACTACGGCGCCGTGGACCGGTCTGCCCCAGCCTGCTTCAACTCCACACCTGACAGGTATCACCTCAGCCTGCTTCAACTCCACACCTGACAGGTAACACCTCAGGCTGTTCAACTCCACACCTGACAGGTAACACCTCAGCCTGCTTCAACTCCACACCTGACAGGTAACACCTCAGCCTGCTTCAACTCTTCTCCTGACAGGCATCCAATGTCCCCGAGCTCTGTTTCACCTCTCAGTGTGCATGCTGCACGGTTCTCCTGAACAGGTGAGCAAAGGCACAAGACTAAATCCTTCCTTTTTCATCAGTCATAACCTGCATAAGCAGTACATATTTCCTCCCATCGACGCATTCCCCCAGCAAACACACAATCAACTACCAGGAACCTGAACACAACTCCTGACACACTCAGTGCAACATGACTGATTATGCTTGTTCTCCCTCTGTGTCAAATGGAGGTATAACGCCTACAATTCTGTGGCGTTTCTCACCACCAACAGTTCAAAAAGAACAGAATCCAACGGCACCCCTAAAGCAGCCAGCATAGCGTGAAAAAGTAAAACGAAAAAAAAAAAGACTGACTGTCGGGAAGCAGGCTGCTAGGATGCTAAAATTGCACTTAGAGTTGATTTTATCAAGATTTTGCGCATTATAAATGCCATAAGTATTATTATTATTATTATCATTATCATATTAAATCTTTCATTAAAGAGTAACAAATCTATGGGGAACTCTTTCAGCCTCTGCATGAAGTGCCATTGAAGGATACAAGGGAGGTAATGAGTGTTAAACAATCTGGATCGAAAATGAAATTACCAAAGCATCATCACTCACCTGGGTGCTGAGAGAGAAGCCTTTGTCTCGTCTTTCTCTTAAAGAGATGCAGTCACCCCACTCATTGACCAAACAATATTTGGAACGAATAAGTAGTGGGAAAGAATTAAGTGTTGGTTGTCCATCGGATCCGATGATGACATTTACGTTCTGCAGCTCATCGATGCACGCGAAGGTGGCTCTGCAGTCCTAGCCTGGAGGCTATTTGGAACGAATAAGTAGTGGGAAAGAATTAAGTACTCACGCATATACGTACAGACGCACACACAGGTACATGGAAACATACATATCAACACAAAATAAATAAAATAAAGTAAAATAAAATTAAAAAAAAAAATCACTGTTGCCCTGTACGAGTCAAAAATGACCACAAAAAAAAAAAATGAACAGGGTGTAATGCCCAGCTCTGCCCCTAAGCGCGTCACTCGGGGCCTAGTTGTGGTGACCCTCAGCGCGTCACTCGGGGCCTAGTTGTGGTGACCCCTCAGCGCGTCACTCGGTGTCTAGTTGTGGTGACCCCTCAGCGCGTCACTCGAGGCCTAGTTGTGGTGACCCCTCAGCGCGTCACTCGGGGCCTAGTTGTGGTGACCCCTCAGCGCGTCACTCGAGGCCTAGTTGTGGTGACCCCTCAGCGCGTCACTCGGGGCCTAGTTGTGGTGACCCCTCAGCGCGTCACTCGGGGCCTAGTTGTGGTGACCCCTCAGCGCGTCACTCGGGGCCTAGTTGTGGTGACCCCTCAGCGCGTCACTCGGTGCCTAGTTGTGGTGACCCCTCAGCGCGTCACTCGGGGGCCTAGTTGTGGTGACCCCTCAGCGCGTCACTCGGTGCCTAGTTGTGGTGACCCCTCAGCGCGTCACTCGGGGCCTAGTTGTGGTGACCCCTCAGCGCGTCACTCGGGGCCTAGTTGTGGTGGTGACCCATCATGTCCTTGGTGAGCTTGCTGCGCCTCTTCCTGAGGGCGTCCTTCATCTTGTACAGCAGGTACTTCTCCGGGTCCTCCTCCTTCAGCCGCTGTCGGTACAGCCTCTTGCGCTCTGCCGGCGTGATGCCCTGCCAGTATTTGGCACGTGACGCACGCCCGCCACCTCCACCGCTAGGGGGCGGCGGCGGCTGGTCTCCCATGGCGGGAAGAGGCGGCTCACTGCTCCACCATAGCAAGGCTGAAAGGAGGGAAAGGACACACGTTTGTATACAGGACACGTCAGGGAACCTGGGGGAGGGGTTCAACAGTGTTGGCATCTGTGGCTGTCTAGAGAGGATAGTTTAAATGTGACGATCATAATGGAAGTGGTGATCAGTGTTGACATCTGTGGCTGTCTAGAGAGGATAGTTTAAATGTGACGATCATAATGGAAATGGTGATCAGTGTTGACATCTGTGGCTGTCTAGAGAGGATAGTTTAAATGTGACGATCATAATGGAAGTGGTGATCAGTGTTGACATCTGTGGCTGTCTAGACAGGATAGTTTGAATGTTTTGTGATTCTGGACAGATGGTATTTGTTTGAGTGTAATGAAATCATAATGAAATGGATGAGAGAGAGAGAGAGAGAGAGAGAGAGAGAGAGAGAGAGAGAGAGAGAGAGAGAGAGAGAGAGAGAATGAATGAATGAATGGATGATATTCATTCATTAAGGCCTTTGTCCCTCGTGAAGGGAGTACAAAGTACAAAAAGTGCAGCATAGTATTATTCGCAGCAATAAAGATCGCTAGACTTCCACCGTCATGACATCATTACAGAACGCAACTGAAGTGCTTTGGATAAGTAAACCGATAAATTTCTAAGAATTCTATATTTTCTAGAAGTCAGAAGCTAGCTTGCTTCTAGCTGAGAGAGAGAGAGAGAGAGAGAGAGAGAGAGAGAGAGAGAGAGAGAGAGAGAGAGAGAGAGAGAGAGAGAGAGAGAAAAAGAGAGAGAGAGAGAAAACTGTGACAGCCTGTAAAATCCACAATTCATCCACTTCATATGTACTTGTCAGGAGAGCCCACTCCCCTCCCAGCATTTGAGTATAACACAGTAGTTCTCAGCTTAGCTTCCCATGAAGGTCACATGGGAACAAGAAGACCAGACCAAAATGGCCACAATGTCTACTCCCCATGAAGGTCACATAGGAACAAGAAGACCAGACCAAAATGGCCACAATGTCTACTCCCCATGAAGGTCACATAGGAACAAGACCAGACCAAACTGGCCACAATGTCTACTGTCCATGGTCACATAGGAACAAGATGATCGGACCAAAATGGCCACAATGTCTACTCCCCATGAGGGTCACATAGGAACAAGAAGACCAGACCAAAATGGCCACAATGTCTACTGTCTATGAAGATCACATAGGAACAAGAAGGCCAAAAAGGCCACAATGTCTACTGTCCATGGTCACATAGGAACAAGAAGACCAGACCAAAATGGCCACAATGTCTCTACTGTCCATGGTCACATAGGAACAAGACGACCAAACCAAAATGGCCACAATATCTACTGTCTATGGTCACACAGGAACACGAAGACCAGACCAAAATGGTTACAATGTCTACTCCCCATGAGGGTCACATAGGAACAAGACGACCAGACCAAAATGGCCACAATATCTACTGTCCATGGTCACATAGGAACAAGAAGACCAGACCAAAATGGCCACAATGTCTACTCCCCATGAGGGTCACATAGGAACAAGAAGACCAGACCAAAATGGCCACAATGTCTACTGTCCATGGTCACATAGGAACAAGAAGACCAGACCAAAATGGCCACAATGTCTACTGTCCATGGTCACATAGGAACAAGAAGACCTGACCAAAATGGCTACAATGTCTACTGACCATGAAGTCACATAGGAACAAGGAGACCAGACCAAAATGGCCACAATGTCTACTGTCCATGGTCACATAAGAACAAGAAGACCAGAAAAAATGGCCACAATGTTACTGTCCATGGTCACATAGGAACAAGAAGATCAGACCAAAATGGCCACATTGTCTACTGACCATGAAGGTCACATAGGAACAAGAATACCAGACCAAAATGGCCACAATGTCTACTGTCCATGAAGGTCACATAGGAACAAGAATACCAAAATGGCCACAATGTCTTCTGTCCATGAAGGTCACATAGGAAGAAGAAGACCAAAATGGCCACAATGTCTACTGTCCATGAAGGTCACAGAAGAACAAGAAGACCAGACCAAAATGGCCACAATGTCTACTGTCAATGAAGGTCACATAGGAACAAGAAGACCAGACCAAAATAGGCATAATGTCTACTGTCCATGAAGGTCACATTGGAACAAGAAGACCAGATCAGGGAAAAAATGACGACCAGAAAAATAGAGAACAAAATTCTAGATGTTTTTTCCAGATGTGGAGTCACTTTCTTTCCCTTTCATTTTCCTTTTTTTAAACTTCATCCCCCCCCCCCCCCCCCCTCCCCCCCTTTTTTTTTTTTTTTTTAAATAACTTCATTTGAATTTATAACTGAACAACATTCCCATGCTATCACTGAAGGTACAAAATGTGGAACTGACAATAATGACTTGGTTTGGAATTATAACTGACATCCCATAGGGTCATTGAGGGTACAAATGTGGGATTGACAATAATGACTTGGTTTGGATTTATAGCTGGACGACATTCCAATGTTGTCGCTGAAAGGTAGAAATGTGGAACTGGCAATGACTTGGTTTGGATTTATAAGTAAATGACTTTCTGTCTTGTCCACTGAAGGTAGAAATGAGGGATTGACAATAATGACGGTTTGGATTTGTAAGTGAACGACATTCCCATGTTGTCACTGAAAAGTACAAAATGTGGTAATAACAATAATTACTTGGTTTGGATTTGTAAGTGAACGACATTCCCATCTTGTCCGAGAAGGTACAAATGTGGGATTGACAATAATAACTTAGTTTGGATTTGTAAGTGAACGACATTCCCATCTTGTCAGAGAAGGTACAAATGTGGGATTGACAATAATGACTTGTTTGGATTTGTATATGAACGACATTTCCATCTTGTCAGAGAAGGTACAAATGTGGGATTTCTACTCAACATGAACAATGCACAAGGCTATCTGAATTGCAATCTATTTCCATGTCCGTATTTCTTCAACACCAACATATATGGAAGATTGTTATTGGTTGCTGTACGAAGCACTAACCTTTATATTGAGATCAGAGATGAACTTTCAGGTAAGTTATGTCTAAGGTAACGATAAATTTACTGGTGTGTGGTATGAGTATATTAACGATTGCATATATTCTACTCTCTCTCTCTCTCTCTCTCTCTCTCTCTCTCTCTCTCTCTCTCTCTCTCTCTTGTGGGTCCTCTAACCTCCATTTTTTTTTCCACTTTCATTTTTGGTTTCTTTCATCCTTCCTTTCTTCTCTTTCTTTCTTTCTTTCTTTTCTTTTCTTTCTTTTTGGACAGTTTGGCCTCCATCCTCTGTTTCCTGCTGTCATCCTGTTTTTTCCTGCTGTCATCTGTTTTTCCTGCTGTCATCCTGTTTTCCTGCTGTCATCCTGTTTTCCTACTGTCATCCTGTCATCCTGTTTTCCTGCTGTCATCCTGTTTTCCTACTGTCATCCTGTTGTCATCCTGTTTTCCTACTGTCATCCTGTTTTCCTGCTGTCATCCTGTTTTCCTACTGTCATCCTGTTTTCCTACTGTCATCCTGTTTTCCTACTGTCATCCTGTTGTCATCCTGTTTTCCTACTGTCATCCTGTTTTCCTGCTGTCATCCTGTTTTCCTTTCATCCTACTGTCATCCTGTTTTCTTACTGTCATCCTGTTTTCCTGCTGTCATCCTGTTTCCTACTGTCATCCTGTTTTTCCTGCTGTCATCCTGTTTTCCTACTGTCATCCTGTTGTCATCCTGTTTTCCTACTGTCATCCTGTGTTTTTCCTACTGTCATCCTGTTTTCCTACTGTCATCCTGTTGTCATCCTGTTTTCCTACTGTCATCCTGGTTTTCCTACTGTCATCCTGTTTTCCTACTGTCATCCTGTTTTCCTGCTGTCATCCTGTTGTCATCCTGTGTTTTCCTGTTGTCATCCTGTTTTCCTACTGTCATCCTGTTTTCCTGCTGTCATCCTGTTTTCCTGCTGTCATCCTGTTTTCCTACTGTCATCTGTTTTCCTACTGTCATCCTGTTTTCCTACTGTCACCCTGTTTTCCTACTGTCACCCTGTTTTCCTACTGTCATCATGTTCTTTTCAAACCCACTCACACTCACCATGCACTGTCTGGGTGTTTTTGAACAGATGGACATTTCTTTTGCAGATCTTAACGATATGATGTTTGATACAACACGTCTGGGTATATTCATCTCCTAATAGGTTGCACAGAGTATGATGTCAATCAAATGAAATACACGCTTGCACACACCCCCCCCCCCCCCCCACACACACACACACACACACACATACCTGTTTCATTTTCATCTTTTCCCTTGCTTTCATTTCATCTTCCCTCCAGCTACTGTCCCAGTTTATCATTACAGTTATCATCAAAGTACCACACCAGGCTGTGTCATGTTTTGTGCTTCATCTGAGATGACTTAGAAGACAGATGAATTTCATAGCTGGTAGGAATCAATGCATGACCATTGGAAAAGGGACTATTTTCTTTGCACCTTTGCCATAGATGGCATGTTACATCACCAATGGAAAGGAACTATTTTCTTTGCATCTTTGCCAAAGAGATTGTGTTTACATCACCAACGGAAAGGAACTATTTTCTTTGCGCCTTAGCCATTAAGACTGATATATCATCACTGGAAAAAGGGACTATTTCTTTGCTCCTTTGCCATGGACCTTGTTCTCACTCATGTCTGAAGGTTTCTTGTGTGTCATCAACATAATCCAGAACCTAGTGAACCACTCTCTGCCCCCCCCCCCCCTCCCCCACCCATTAATTCAACACAGCCATTCTGAAAGAAACAAAACATACTATCCCGCCGTGCAAAAGGGACAAACAAATTACAAGACAAAACACTGCGCGTTTAACCTCTTGGGTCTTCTTTAGGCAAGATAAACAACATTCAGGACAATGAAAACGAAGAACGAGCAATCACTTATCTCCTCAAATTGGACGCAAAATGGAAGTTGAATGTAAATTAGACAGTGATCACCTCAATTTGAAACTAAGAGCCATTCTCGTTTCTTCATGCGTCATAATACGTCAGAATCATAAAAGCAGTTTTGCCACCAATTTGCTCAACAAACTAAGAGCCATTCTCGTTTCTTCATGCATCTTAATACATCAGACTTACAAAGCGGTTTTGTCACCAATTTGCTCACCAAACTAATGGGACTAATACCACAAAAAAGCAGCTAGCTTGCTGACTGTTTACTTCAATACACGACCAGCAAGGTCTAACGACCAGCAAGGCCCAACGACCACCAAGGTCCAACGACCACCAAAATCCAACGACCACCAAGGCCCAATGAACACCAAGGTCCAACGACCACCAAAGCCCAGCGACCACCAAGGTCCCAACGACCACCAAGGCCCAGCGACCACCAAGGTCCAACGACCACCAAGGTCCATGACCACACCAAGGCCCAACGACCACCAATGCCCCACGACCACCAAGGCCCAAACGACCAGCAAGGCCAAACGACCACCAAGGTCCAAGGACTGGCAAGGCCCAACGACCACCAAGGTCCATCGACCACCAAGGCCCAACGACCAGCTTTGCCCCACGACCACCAAGGCCCAACGAACGGCGAGGCCCAACGACCAGCAAGGCCAAACGACCACCGAGGTCCAACGACCAGCAAGGCCAAACGACCAGCAAGGTCTCTAACGACCAGCAAGGCCTAATGACCAGCAACGCCCCAACGACCAGCAAGGCCCAACTGCAATAAGACTGGGTCCTCTTGGTGACAGCACCCTGCCTCTCACGTCAAATTTGGTCGAGCACTGGGCTGCAACTAGTACAAGCTAACGCTTGTCTGATCACAGCTCTCTCATAGCTCGCACACACCAAGAAGGACGGTTCTAACAATTGTTGGAACTGGCACTTGCCTGATTTGGTTAAAGGACATTTCAGTATTTAGTTAAAGGACATTTCAGTGTTTATTTAAAGGACATCTCAGTGTTTAATTAAAGGACATTTCAGTGTTTTATTACAGGACATTTCAGTGTTTTGTTACTGGACATTTACGTTGGACTGGCATGAGAAGAAAGAAGCTGACAGGAGAACTCACACGAGGATAACCAAGCTGGGGTGGCGGGTGGGAGGCAGGGGCATGGCACGAACCTTTCCTTAAATCAGGGGACTTGTTGAAAGCATAATAGTGGAATAATGTAGTTTATGTATCAGGTGTTTTAGCAACTTGTTGGAGATCTCTTAAAAAGTACACACACACACACACACACACACACACACACACACACACATATATATATATATATATATATATATATATTGTTAAAAAAAAATAGGATGGTAAAAGGAAGTTTTAAAATCAACAGATCAAATAAAATCAAAAAGATGCAACCTATGTTCAACAAAAATGGTTAATACTATGCAAACCATACTTAGCAACCCTAAATACTAAATACTAAAGTAGAAATAGTAAACAACTGCAGGCACAAATGGAAATCGTTGTCAGCAAACGCACCCTGAACTGTAAACAACCGAAAAACCGAACAACACGTGCAGCCAATCCGCACGTGCAAACAGTGACACTAGGCCATATAACACCGGCAGTAGGCGACCCAAACCATCCTGAGGAGAGCCAGCGCTCTAAACAGATCTGTTGATTTTAAAACTTCCTTTTACCATCCTATTTTTGACAGATGTTGCTCCCCAAGGGGTTGAGCACTTTAAGAATTTTATTAGGCATTTTAGTGGTATTCTATATATATATATATATATATATCCGAACAATTAAATAGTGGGGGAAAACAAGTGCAGGCTAACAATTATATATATATATATATATATATATATATATCACACACACACACACACACACACGCGCGCGTGCGTGTATGTAATGAAGCTCCTGCTTCAGTTACAACCAAAGGGCAACAACTCCCCCCAGACATTAACCGGTTCATGACACCTGACTGGCAGAGGGAATGTAGCCCCAGAGGAATCCATTAAAGCTTGGTACACATCCCCATCACAGGGGACATCCGTGATCTGGTCAGCCTGGGCTCTGCTCTGTGCTCTCCCTCTGGTCAGCCTGGGCTCTGCTCTGTCCTCTCCCTCTGGTCAGCCTGGGCTCTGCTCTGTACTCTCCCTCTGGTCAGCCTGGGATCCGCTCTGTACTCTCCCTCCTGTCAGCCTGGGCTCTGCTCTGTCCTCTGGTCAGCCTGGGCTCCGCTCTGCGCTCTCCCTCTGGTCAGCCTGGGCTCCGCTCTGTCCTCTCCCTCTGGTCAGCCTGGGCTCTGCTCTGTACTCTCCCTCTGGTCAGCCTGGGCTCTGCTCTGCACTCTCCCTCTGGTCAGCCCTGGGCTCTGCTCTGTCCTCTCCCTCTGGTCAGCCTGGGATCCGCTCTGCGCTCTCCCTCTGGTCAGCCTGGGCTCTGCTCTGCGCTCTCCCTCTGGTCAGCCTGGGCTCTGCTCTGTCCTCTCCCTCTGGTCAGCCTGGGCTCTGCTCTGTCCTCTCCCTCTGGTCAGCCTGGGCTCTGCTCTGCGCTCTCCCTCTGGTCAGCCTGGGCTCCGCTCTGCGCTCTCCCTCTGGTCAGCCTGGGCTCCGCTCTGCGCTCTCCCTCCTCTGGTCAGCCTGGGCTCTGCTCTGCGCTCTCCCTCTGGTCAGCCTGGACTCTGCTCTGTACTCTCCCTCTGGTCAGCCTGGGCTCTGCTCTGCGCTCTCCCTCTGGTCAGCCTGGGCTCTGCTCTGCGCTCTCCCTCTGGTCAGCCTGGGCTCTGCTCTGTGCTCCCCCAACTGCATCTCTTCTCTCTTTTTTTTTTTTTTTTCCTTTTCTTTCTTTCTGTTTTTGAATCTTCTGATTTGATTTTTTGTTTTTGCTGATTCTGAAAGCTGTGCTCTCCCAACTGCACCCCCCCCCCCCCCCCCCTTTTTTTTTTTTTTTTTTTTTTCTCTCTCCGGTTTTTCCTCAAAAAATTTATTATTTTTCTATAAAAGCTTTTTATTTTGAATTTGTTTTTACTGCTTCTGAACTCTGTGCTCTCCCAACTGCACCCCCCCCCCCCCCCCCCCTTTTTTTTTTTTTTTTTTCCATTTTCTCTGGGTTTTTGCTTAAAAAAATGTCTTATTTTTCTATAAAAACCTTTTAATTTGATTTTTTACACTGTTTCCGAAGTCGGCGCTCTCTCAAGCACCTCCCCCCCCCCCCCCTTTTTTTCTTTCTTTTTTAAGCTTTTAATTTGAATTCGTTTGTTTCTACCGTTTCTGAATTCAAAAGCTTTATCAATCTGTCCATGCACTTTCATAAACACAACATGACATCATTCACACAGATGGAGGGAAATGGAACCGCACAGCAAACACTTGAAAAAGTAAACAACAACAAAGGGAGGGTACTCGTGAAGTGACAACACTGACCATGCTTGTGGGTCTGTGAGTGTTTCTGCCTGACTACAGAGGTCTCATGTGACCGGGGATCTTGCCGTTTCTTCCCTCATCACTTCCTTGATCCTGTACAGCCGGTACTTCTCCGGGTCCTCTTTCAGCCGCCGTCTGTACTGCCTCATGCGTTCGGCCTGCGAGATGCCGTGCTGGTATTTCAACCGTAGCGGGGGACCACCCAACTCCACGTGGCGGGGGACCACCAACTCCGCGTGGCCGGGGACCACCAACTCCGCCGCCGGAGGGTGGGTACCTCATGGAGGGCGGAGGCTGCTCTGTGCCCCACCACAGTGAAGCTGAAAGGATGGAAGCGAAACACTCTTTGACTCAGGAGCAATTAGGGACATGGGGGAAATAGACCAACAGTTTTGAAAACATGTGGTTCCTCAATTTACCTTATACTCCTCAAAGTCTGCTATGGAAACATGTGGTTCCTCAATTTACCATATCCCCCTCAAAGTCTGCTATAGATACAATGAAAAAACAATGCAGACACCGCAGGAATCTTTTCAAAGAGGAATTTTCACAGACAAGCACATGCTGTACTGCATGGCGCAGCTCAAACCTGCATCTTACTGAGACAGAAATGTGTGCAATGACCTTTCTCTTGATCTTTAGCAGAGTTACCTTATTGGAATGTATTCACAGTCTTCTTATGAAGCTGCAAAATCTAACCACAGCAAATGTTGAGAGGTGCATTATTCAACATCTAAAAAAACATAAGAACTTTTATTCTTCTGCCACAGTATACATGGGCCTGATTACAGTAAAGATTAGCCACCCTGAGAAAAAAAATGCAACAACTAATGTCCTGTTTCATACCGACCCTTATCAGTGTGTACAGGTGAAGAGTGACATCTTCATTGATGATCGTTGACTGATAGGTCAATTCTGATGTATACTGATTATACAAAAATGACAGCAAGGAGTCAACCGCTATCGTTTATATCTTATCTAGTCATAATCTTAATGTTATATATTTACTATTACAGGATTGGAAAAAAACGATCAGCTTTTGGTTTGGATCTACAGGCATCCTCACTTGTTCTTTAAGTATTCTCTGTCCACCTGTTTGCCCTAGGGACATCATAAACGATCAGCTTTTGGTTTCTATCTACAGGCATCCTTACACAGGCCTGAACGGACTGGGATGCAGAGGGTTTGTTCTGAGGAACTTCTTTCAGATCCTTCTGACTGACCAGAAGTATCTGCATCCCTTGGAGATCCCATCGTTGTGTCGGCTTATCCTTTGAGCCTCGTGACGTCCAGCCAGTGGCCAAGCTATTGAATTAACCTGAAGGGTTAAAAACTGTGGATCAAGGCTGGGTGTTGCCTGCCTTACAATGCAATCCTCGTCAACATGCTTGTGGATGTGCTTGTGGAGAGCTGAGAGGAACCTGAATGGTCCTTAGTGTTACAGGGATCCGTTGCCTCAAGCTGCTGCTGGGAGACATCTTCAGTGTGGCTCATGCACCCTGTGGGTACACAGCAGGTTGTCATTTATCATTTAGTTTTGAGATGTGTTGTTATTGTGTAGATATTGTGTAGACCATGTACCTCGTGTTAAGGATGCTTCTGCAAGTACAAAGGTAAAGTATGGGAAATGTCAATTACATGTATGTATCTAATGATTGATACCTCTTTTCTTCTTCATGTATTATATGATGAGATAACACGTTATATTGCTCTGGGACTTAAGTAGTGTCACTGCACACTCCACGTGAACATCGAAGAGTGTGAGACATTTACAGATATTCTGAAGCACTCAAAAGAGGAAATGCTGTGTGCGTGTGTGAGTGTTGCTGTTGGTTTTCTACATTATACTTCACATTTAGGCCTTTCTATATCTGCGTCCTAAATATAGTCCGGTTTTTACCTGTGAGAGACTCTGAGAGAGGGTGGGAGGAAGAGATGGAGGAAAAGATGGGGGGTGGGGGGGAGGGGGAGAGAGAGAGAGAGAGAGAGAGAGAGAGAGAGAGAGAGGGGGGATGGGGGATAGGGTGTGAGGGAGGGCGAGACAGGAATAGAAAGAAAGATGGAGACAGAGAGAGAGAGAGAGAGAGGGGGGGGGGGGGGGAAGAAAAAGGAAGAGGCAGAGAGGGAGGGGGAGGGAAGGAAGAGAGAGGGAGAGAGGGTGTGGACAGAGAGAGAGGGGGGGAGAGGGAAGGAGGGAGCATGGGAGGAATGAGAGAGAGAGAGAGAGAGAGAGAGAGAGAGAGAGAGAGAGAGAGAGAGAGAGAGAGAGAGAGAGAGAGAGAGAGAGACAGACAGACAGACAAAAGGCAATAGAACCAACAGAGATGCAGACGTACACGTGTAAAAACACCAGCCCACACATGAATTTCAACACTTGCGTCCTTCTTTATGCCGAACGCAAACAAGAACACATACTGCCTGGAGTCAGGACGAAGATAACAAATGACACACCCTTGCAGCTGACAGGAACGGCGTTATTCACTTGGATGTTCAGGTTGCGATTAAGCTCCAGTTTCAGTTACACACATTACAGACGAACAGAACTGAACGAACACTGACCGACTCTGACACCTCCTTCATCCCCCATAAGCCCCTCCCTCCCCCCCTCCCCCAAAACAAAAAAACAAAAATCAAATCCAACTTGTGCCCATTGACAAACTACTGGACAGAGACACTGAACTGAAAAATGGCACATGTTCTCTGGCAAGCCTGCTGAATTGAAGAATGGCACATGTTCTCTGGCAAGCCTGCTGAATTGGAGAATGGCACATGTCTCTGGCAAAGCCTGCTCAAGTTCCCCCCTCAAGTATACATCATCACCTCATATTATACCTATCTCACATGTACTATGTACGTAACAGGTTTTGTATGCTCAAACACCCCCAAACCTATCTCACATGTACAGTGTACATAACAGTTTTTTTTTTTTTTTTTCTCAGACGCCATAACATACCTATCTCACATGTACCATGTACATAACAGTTTTTTTGCATCCTCAGAAGTCATAATATACCTATCTCACATGTACAGTATACACAACAGTTTTTTATATCCTCAGACGTTATAATACCTTACATGTACAGTGTACATAACAGCTTTTGTATCCTCAGACGACATAACATATTTATCTCACATGTACAGTGTACATAACAGTTTTCTGTATCCTCAAACGTCATAATATACCTATCTCACATGTACCGTGTACATAACAGTTTTTGTACCCTCAATACCCTAATTCTTATCTCCCATGTACTGTGTTCATAACTGTTTTGTGTCCTCAGACGACATAATATGCACCTCACACGTATGGTGTGCATAACAATTTTTGTATCCTCACACGCTGTAATATCTATCTCACATGTACAGTGTACATAACAGTTTCTGTATCCTCACACGCTGTAATATCTATCTCACATGAACAGTGTACACAACAGGTTTTGTATCCTCACACGCTATAATACTTATCTCAAATGAACAATGTGCAACAAGGTTTTGTATCCTCACACGCTATAATACCTATCACATGTACAGTGTACACAACAGGTTTTGTATCCTCACACGCTATAATACCTATCACATGTACAGTGTACACAACAGGTTTTGTATCCTCACACGCTATAACACCTATCACATGTACAGTGTACACAACAGGTTTTGTATCCTCACACGCTATAATACGTATCTTATACAGTGTACACAACAGGTTTTGTATCCTCACACGCTATAATACCTATCACATGTACAATGTACACACAAACAGGTTTTATATCCTCACACGCTATAATACACACACCTCACATGTACCCTGTACATTTTTTTAAATATCTCTCAGACGCCCTATACCTATCCCCACACACGAACTTGTCAACAAACGGACGACGTGAGTGCTCTAAACACTCTCTGGTCAGCTAGGTGAATCGTTGGTATCAGTTCTGCAGCTGCAGCAGGATGGATCCTGTTGTTCTGGGAACCAGCACTGGGGGTTGGGGTGGGGGTGGGGGTGGGGGTAGCGCATGGAACAGGCATTATGTTCATTCACAAACCAAAGGCTGCACATCAACACTCAATGCGCCAAGGCCTTGCTGAAGGCATTTACTATTTATAGACAGGCACGATCAGACTGGTTGGAGAGTGTTTATTGCGCCTGAAAATGGATTGACCTTCTTTTCTTTCAAATGCCCATCAAGGTACATGCCAGGTGGTTCCAAGCAGACAGATTAAAATGACTGTCTTGTTTTTCCTGGGGACTATTTGTGTGGGGTGAGAGGTGGGGATGGAACCATTTGGCGTAAAGATAGGGTCTCTGGGTGAGTGAGAAGGCCTGAAATGTGACGTCAGCTAAGGGAAGGTCATGTATTTGAAGACTGTGAATCCAAACACATCGGAGGAAATAAAAGGGGAAAAAAAAAACTAAACGTTTGGACTGTTGGGAGGTTTGGGGTGGGTTCTTCCAAATCAATTAGCAGTTTTATATCAAATGCTGGCTCAAACTAATATGAGGCTTGTTTTTCCAAACACTTCAATCATCGTAAAGTGATACAGACCAAATCTTCATTGTGGCGTGTTGTTTTTCCTGGTTGGCCGAATAATGGAAGTGCTGTGATTTTCATCTTGTCTCTCCAAACACGTGGACTGTCTTGTTTTTTCCTGGTCTCTCTCTCCAAACACATGGACCGTCTTGTTTTTCCTGGTCTCTCCAAACACGTGGACTGTCTTGTTTTCCTGGTCTCTCTGAGTGACCGTTTGTTTGTCCTGATCTCTCCAAACACGTGGACTGTCTTGTTTTTCCTGGTCTCTGAGTGGTCTTGTCTCTCCAAACACGTGGACTGTTTTGTTTTTCCTGGTCTCTGAGTGGTCTTGTCTCTCCAACATGTGGACTGTCTTGTTTTTCCTGGTCTCTGAGTGGTCTTGTCTCTCCAAACACACGTGACTGTCTTGTTTTTTTTCCTGGTCTCTGAGTGGTCTTGTCTCTCCCAAAAACATGTGGACTGTCTTGTTTTTTCCTGGTCTCTGAGTGGTCTTGTCTCTCCAAACATGTGGACTGGCTTGTTTTTCCTGGTCTCTGGGTGGTCTTGTCTCTCCAAACAAGAGAACTGTCTTGTTTTTCCTGGTCTCTCTAAACACGTGGACTGTCTTGTTTTTCCTGGTCTGAGTGGTCTTGTCTCTCAAACATATGGGCTGGCTTTTTTTTTCCCCTCTTCCCCAGTCTCTGAGTAGTTCTCACAGTACATGAGTTGAACAGAAATTCAGCTTTTGCGCCGCCATCCCCCCGAGCATTGATGGGCGACAATTCTCCAGCAGTCAACATATTAACACACTTATTCCCTCTCTGATTTGAAGTCATGATAAAAACGTTCCTCATCATTTCCTGCTTTATGCTCCAGACAATCCCAGGTCTACACCTCCCGTCCAGCCAGTTATCAGGTGTGAGAGAGCTGCTGGCGAGCGTGGTATGCCTCGAAACAGCCTCTGCGTTTGCACAGACCGACGTTGCACGTGACACACTCGTAGGACGTCTGCACGCGATGGCCGCTGGAGGTCAGAGCACCTGTCTGAGCGCAGTGCACGCAGTTCCGCTGGGCGCGCCTCGTCATGACTCGGGTCTGCCTGTGGCCCCCGCCCAGCCCATGACGAGGGAACGACTGGAGGAGGGTGGAGGAGGAGGCAGGTACTGTTCGTGACTGCTGCCACCCACACCATCTGTGGACATGTCACACGGTGCACTTAAACAAGTGTGGACTGTAAAGCGCTTAGAGCTTTTGGTCTCTAGCCGAGGGTAGGCGCTATATAAGTATTCATGGTAATAATAATAATAATAACTTACTGTCAATCGTCACGGGAATCAACTTTAAAAAAATGAAATGAAAAAAAAAGAAGGGGGTGGGGGGTGAGGGTGGGGGTGGGGGGTGGTGGTGGTGGTGGAGCCAGTAGAAATGATTTTCTTCTTTAAATTTCCTGACAAAGAATTTGGAGAACATCTTAAGCATACAAAGCATTCACTGTCAAAGCCATTTATAGTCTACACATTTCAAACACAAATTATTTCCTAAGGCATGCTTTCCTCTGTGGCCCCTTCATGTCCCTGTCACATCGCCTTTATCAGACACAATCACCCTTCTCCTTCAGTCTCCTTCAATCACCGCTTCACTTCCACTCTTTAAAGATCTAAGGCCATGGACACAGTAGCTACGGATTCAAACTCCCCTTTTCTATTTAAAACGTTTAAGGCAATTTTAACCTAGTGAATGTGCCTCAATTCCACTACATCCCCCTTTAATCTTACCCACAGAGGGAAAATAAACATTCAAAGGTTTTCATGTAAAAACGTGACAAAACAGCCCTGTCACCAGGCTACTTTAAGCAATTCAGTATCAGTCACAAGACACAGGTCCTTCATGTACCTGCTTAAAAATTAGATTAAACAAAAAGTACAGTGGCAGAGATGAAAAAGAAAGTTGTAAACACATCCAGTACGCGATCAGCATTCATCAGTATCTACTCATAAGCCACTTTTTGTTATGCAGACAAGAGAGAGGATGCAATTTGATCTAACTTGATGTTTTCTTCCGGTGCATCAAAATCAGCAACATCATCTACTTGGCTCAAATTCTTTGAGCAATGTTCACCCCTAAGAAAATCCCTCTGACTCTCTTTCTCTCCCTCTTACTTACTCTGAGAAGCCGACTACAGCTCCGTCGGAGAAGACATTCAAAACCACGAGATGTCAGTTGTTTGAAAGCTATATGGTATACAAGTGTAAACCCAGGAGTTTGCTTTTTCTTCAATGTGCATCAAAGACATGTGCCCAGCAACCAACCTTAAATTTGGCAAAACTGCTGGAAAAGCTAGTAGACAGCCTTGTATTAAGAGCCATCTTATTTGATTCAAGTACACTAACTGGATCAACAAGTGTAGAGGGGAAAAAAAAAAGAAAGAAAGCAGTTACAGAAACCTGTAGGAAAATCTATTTGTTGTACTCAGGAACAAAAATTCCTAGATAATATTAGTTGTCCATGGGACAAGGACACACACACACACACACACACACACACACACACACACACATCAATTTGTCCCCCAACTTTCTACTTGCTAGTGAGACACTTAGATAAAAGTTGTTTGAAAGTGACGGCCAGAGTCCATTAAAATACAGCCACGATGGCGTGCTCTGTACATATGTGATGCTTGTACAAGAGGTAGAAACAAAGGAGACATTGTTTCCCCAATGATCAAACACAATGGGTGCATGATGCCCACACAGTTTATTAACAAACACATTTTGCCTCAGTGACACTGCGCTCCTGTAGGGTCTGTTCTGAGACAAACAGGAAGGAGGAGGGGACGGATGGGGGTAGGGGAGGGGAGGGGGTGGGGGGTGGGGTGAGGAGAGAGATTAAAAGTGAGAGTGGAGGAGGGAAAGGCGATAAAACTGCAATAAAGCTGACTGTTCAGTCACCCGTTCACTGACACAGAAACTGGTTGCTCAAAGGACCAGTGGAGTAAGCATTTCCTCTTGTCCCCCCAGCCTTAACTGTGTCAGACAATTGAGCATTTCCTCTTGTCCCCCCCAGCCTTAACTGTGTCAGACAACTGAGCATTTCCACTTGTCCCCCCCAGGTTTAACTGTCTCAGACAACTGAGCATTTCCACTTGTCCCCCAGGTTTAACTGTCTCAGACAATTGAGCATTTCCACTTGTCCCCCCAGGCTTAATTGTCTCAGACAATTGAGCATTTCCCCTTGTCCCCCCAGGGTTAACTGTGTCAGACAATGGAAGAGATGAGTATCCAGAGCCCTGTGTTCTTCCTATTCAATACCTCACAGAACACAATAGCTTCGTTACGTATACATGCATACTTGCTTTGTGTGCACAGCACAGCTGGATTGGTACATTTCAGCGTGTGTCTCCGTCCTCGTCCAGCAGGCATGCAAGTGTGGAATGGCAATGAGGAAATAATTAGCAGAGAGGATGGAATGGGGACAGTATGAGTGTGTGTGTGTCTGAGTGAGTGTGTGTGTGTGTGTGTGTGTGTGTGTGTGTGTGTGTGTGTGAGAGAGAGAGAGAGAGAGAGAGAGAGAGAGAGAGAGAGAGATGGGAAAGTAATGGTAATGTTCCTTATAGCCCAGCCGAGCGCAAAGGGTCATATCAGGGCTGTCACCGCGTTGAAGTAAACTCACCAGTCGTTCATTCACACAACTCTTTTTAAAATATATCTTCTAAAACCAAACCCGAAGTTTGTTAAAAATCTTTCCACTATAAAATTTCAGATCCGATGAAAAATGTTGATCTCTTTCAAGAATTCAAAGATCGCATCAGGTGGAACATCTCTCAAAATTTTCACGAATCTGCTGTAAAATGTTTGTATCTCACATCATGAAAGTCCCAACACACTCTAAAAAGAGTATGTTCCATTGTGATGGTACATGACATGGAATGCACCATGGAGCTTCTTCACTCTTTAAAGGTACGAATGAGTAAAATATGAATGGCCTGTGTGCAGCCGGCATAGAACCGTTTTTTTCTTCTTTTCGACCCCCTGAGGTGGATGTGAGGAACTCTTTTAGGTTTGGACGGATCTGGAAGAAATTGTTATCCGTCTGTTTATTCCAATCCTCCTGCTGCCAGACGTCTCCGACATAATCATTAACTTTTGGTTTTTGATCTGTGTAGGGGATAGATATTAAGACAGTTTCCGAGTTGTGGCATTCTTGGCCAAACGATCAGCCATTTTGTTTCCCTCCGATGCCAACATGACCAGGAACCCAAGCCAGAACGATGTTGTGACCTTCCGCTTTCAACGTAGTAAAAAGTTTAAAACAGCGTGGAAGTTAGGGATGATGGAGGTTATGGCCAGCTATCGCCCCCAAAGCTGACAGCGAATCAGACAAAATCAGGAAGTTTTTGTTTGTGGATTGAGAGACTATCTCCAATGCTAGAAACAGGGCTGTAAGTTCAGCAGAGTAAACAGAAGCACCCGATGGAATGTGTTCTAATATTTTAGAAGGAGCACCAGGACAATAGGCAGCACTGGCTACTCCCTCCTCAGATCTGGAACCGTCGGTGAAAATTCTTTTGAAGGATGGAAACATGGAACACAGTTCCGAAGAAAGAGATGGGAAAAGGGTGGGGTGTGTGATAGTGGCTCGAAAATTAAACAAACACATGATATATAATTATGTAAAATGAAAATCAATGAAATCTTTCCGTCTTAATGCCATCTATTATTTACCTCTTTGTTTACATTCTTGCTCGCAATACTTACAAACACACACACACACACACACACACACACACACACACACACACACACACACAAGTGATTTACAAACTGATTTTTATTTTCCATTCTGGTTTGAATAAACAAATAACAAACAGCAACAACAACAACAAAAAACAAATAACAATAAAACATACAACAAAGTCGGGCAAAAAGACAGAAATAACAATCAAAAATGAGATTTGCACTGAGCCACACAACAGTGAGAGCAGTGCACAGCAACAAAGACAGAGCAGATCTGCGATGAGTCAACAGTCAAATGAGAGCAGTGCGCTGAGCCAACAGTCAACAGTGAGAGCAGTGCACAGAGCCAACAGTCAACAGTGAGAGCAGTGCACTGAGCCAACAGTCAACAGTGAGAGCAGTGCACTGAGCCAACAGTCAACAGAGTGAGAGCAGTGCACTGAGCCAACAGTCAACAGTGAGAGCAGTGCACAGAGCCAACAGCCAGGAGGAGGAGATGGATAATTCACAATACCACATTTAACCCAGGGAAGAGTTCTGCGACAGTCCAGCTTCATCTACTGGCTGAACAAATGACTTCCTTCTTGTGCACCAAATGGGTGGGGATTTAGAAACAAAGAAAAACAAAACAAAGCAAAACCAAACAAAAGGGTCACCATCTTTTCATCTGAGCAGTTACTTGTCCACGTGTAGTCTGCTAGTACCTTGTACTTTGACAGATGTCATGTGACAGTTTCTACAGACTTTCAAGGGAAAAACAAGACAAAGATTGGGGCCTTCAGGAAAACTGCATCACACACACACATACTTTGTATGTAAATGTTTGCATTCATAAGCGCATGCACACACAAAGAATACAGAATCTTGGGATATGGGGGGGGGGGGGGGGGGGGGGGGGGGGGGGGGGGGGGGGGGGGAGGGGAGAGAAGGAGAGAGGAAAGGGGCAGATGAAAGATTTTGAAAAGTTTGTAAAATGAGTAGAAAGAAACTCGTGGACAGCGTGGCAGCAGAGAGTCCTCAGAAGAGAAGCCCCCTTCAAGCAAGTGTTTCGGCCCTTATCTCCTGACACTCTAGGGGGGTTGGGCCACACCCGGTTCATGACTCCGGATGTCCCTCTGCTGCCCCCTTTTTTTTCCCATCTTGGGACGAGCCACGGCTGGGATTCGAACCCGTGCCCCTCTGGACATGCTCATTTCCACTTAATGACTCGCGCACTAACCACTGAGCCACTGGGACACCTGATATTTGTAGGAAAGTTAAGCCTTATGAAGTTCACTTTTGTTCCGTCCTTGACCAGATCCAGCTTGAACACCTCTCTGCTGCTTCTGCCATTGCTTTCAGGGCTCTGGTTTTTTTTCCCTCCCTGCAACTGAGAGCTGTTTCATGAGGCTGTATGCAGACGTTCCTACAAACCCCCTAGCTCCAATTTCTGCAGAGAGGACTTTGACCTGATAGCCTTCTCTCTTCAGGCTGTTTGCCAGATCAGCATACTTTTCAGTCTTGTAGATTTGAGCTGCCTCCATTCTGTTCTCATATGGCACCGTGAGCTCGATCATGATCAGCTGCTTGGTTGACTGAGAGTGGACTACTATGTCTGGTCTCATGCCACTCCTGCTGATGATCTCTGGGTAACTCTTCCATTCTGGGAGGTCTGCAGTGCACTCCCAGTCATCTGCCCCATCCAGCAGACTCTGCCTGCATGTTCTGAGTGGCACTGTTGTTCTTGGCCATGAATCGCTGCCTCCTGCCGTGAAGAATGTTTGTAAAATGAATGTTTATTACATGCCTCATTTTGGCATCATCATTTAATCATGTCTTAGAAAAGATTTATACGGTTTAAAAGAAAGGGAAGGGGAAGAAGAGCCCACACTGACCAAAATGAACTGATTTTTAATCATTTAACCAAACGAACTAATAATATTGAGTCAACTCTTCAAAAACCAACCACAGGGGCAGACAATTATTGGGTGTAAAATATTTTCACATGCAAGTTCACTTTTCACCAGCAGAATAGCCCAATACCAAAATGCATTTCGTTCTGTTCATGTCAAGGTTGAAGTGAATCTGAGCCCCTATGCAAGTAGTAAAGTGCTCCCACCCCCCCACCCCCCCCACCACCACCACCGGTCTCCACCTCACACCACCCACACACTGATGAGGTAACTCTGGGAGATGTGTTTGAGGTGGCTGCAGTGAACTGTAGCGAGGCCTCTTGAACAGTCCACACAATAACACCAAAATGACTGTCAATGCCTTTCTTTGTGAGGCCTCTTGAACAGTCCACGCAATAACACCAACATGACTGAATGCCTCTCTTTGCCATTCTTCTGTTCAGAGTCTGCCACTCTCAATATGGCTGCCTTTCTGAGCAGTTCTTAATTCCTTTCATTTCTTTACACTCAACCAACCGATCTGACTTATTTAATGTCTTTTTTTTCTTTTCACACAACCAACCGATCTGATTTATTTAATCTCTTTCATTTCTTTTCGCTAAACCAACCGGTTTGATTTATTTAATTTCTTTCATCCCCCCCCCCCCCCCCCCCCCCCCCCCCAAGCATCTAATGTTTCACTTCTTTCCTTTGAGAGAAAAATACAATGTTCTTGCTGCGAGTGTAAAACGTAAATCTTACCCCCCCCCCCCCCCCCCCCCCCCCCCCCCCCCCCCCCCCCCCCCCCCCCCCCAGTGAAATGGTGCATTTGAAAGAATATGATTTGAACAGGAAAATAAACATACACAACTGGTATTTAATTATAACAGATACACACGTATACAAAATCAAATAACTATCACTGTTTTTTGATTCTGATTAAAAACAGAGAAAAAAAAAGAAAAAAAACATGTCGAACTTGTAGATGAAGACTGCACACTAAAGCACTCAGGACTGAACCTATTCCCCCCATCAATTACATAAATCCGAGGAAAAAAAGAGAATGATAGCATCCAATATTGTTGATAGCATATTCTAGAGATCGATTCACAGTATTAGACCAAGTTACCACTTACTAGATTTCAGTTATTCACTCACACACACTGAACATGGGCAGTGGGGCAGACACACAATACACATTTCTACCGCTACCAACGCTACCACCTTCCTGTCACACTTTGATTGGAATCTGCTGATCAATGACACAATCAGGACGGATCCGCCTGGAATGTGGCGTGTTCAGACTGGGATCGACTCATGATCTGCTCAGCCTGAGAGCTGTACTCGGCAACAGCCGAAGCCAGCGCCATGATTCTCTGCTTCTTGCGAGCCATGTATTTCTTCTGGTGCGCCAGCTGCCGCGCTCTGTACTCCCGGCACAGGTCGGGGTTCTGCTTCAGCTTCTGCCGATAACGCCGCATGGACAGCGTGCTGCTTTTCAGACCCCCTGCCCCCGGGGCGTCGCCATAGTGATGGGTGCCATCCCGGGCAATAGTGGGAGTACGGGGTAGAAATCCGGCGCCCAAGTAGTCGACAGCAGTGTGTCTTGCAAACCAGACTGAAAGAAAAGACAGAGGCCGAGCTTGAGAACCCACAGAATCATCGTCAACCCTCAACAGTCAATATCTGTCTGCCAATGCACATCCCCAATTCAACATCAACATCTCTCTCTCTAAATGCACCTCTCCAATTCAACAACATCTCTGTCTCTAAATGCACCTCTCCAATTCAACATCTGTCTCTAAAGGCACCTCTCCAATTCAACATCTCTGTCTCTAAATACACCTCTCCAATTCAACATCTCTGTCTCTAAATACACCTCTCCTTTGCACACATTTTGAAGTCACACAAAATGTTTTGTTTTGAGTACTTCTCATTTCTCCCCTCTTACGTTTTTCATGATAACAGTGTGTTATACTGATTTGATTCTGTTTGTGTAGAAAACTCATTTTGTTTCTATAATTCAGTTAAAAAAAAAAAATCATTGTCCATTAAATAACTTTATAAGCTATACTATCTGCATGCAAGTCCATGCAGCTACATATTTTATCAAGTTTGAGTTGCAAATTGCCTAGGAGACAAATAAGAATAAAAATCTGAAACTAACGAAAACACAACCATGACAGCAGCACTAGCAGAAAATACATTGATAGGTAAAGAGAATCTGAGGGAAGTAAGTGTGTGTGTGTGTGTGTGTGTGTGTGTGTGTGTGTGTGTGTGTGTGTGTGTGTGTGTGTGTGTGCACGCGCGCGTGTGTTATGGAGGAAGGGGTAAGAGGTGCAGGGGGAGGGGGGGGGGGGGGTATCTGTTTTATATGCATACATTCCTATGATATTTATTGCCAATATTCTTATTGCAATGGACATAATCTAACCTTCCTAACATGCTTCTGTTTATTTGATCCTGTTCATAATGTAACTGTCTCCACACATGCTTTCACAAAGGTATTTGGAAGAGAGTGCAGAAGTGTTTTCTTTATTTCTTTTTTTGCTTGTTTGGCTTTTAAAATTTTTTTTTATAGCAGGTGAAAAAGTATACATTTTTTTTTCTGCAAAAGTTTGTGAAGGGTAAAAAAGCAGAACCCAAGAGAAAAGCAAACAGCGGTCATTCAAGCAAAGAGGTGAAATAAACAAAGTTCTAGCACGTTGTTGTTGTCATCAAATGTTCTTGTTTATGACTGGTAGGAACTGACAGTACAGGTTTCTCAACCCCAACCCCTAAAAGGAAAAAAGTCTTTCCACAGAACTGATGATGATAGTGAAAAAAAAAAAATCAAATTGCCATACGGTTTCTGATCTTTCTGAGGTCTAAAAACATGGGTCTGATGAATCCAAAAAGAAAAGAATCACATCTGTCAAGCCATGGAAGCACAAGCCATGGAAGCACCAAGTCCAGAGACGCTATGGAGCACCTGCAAGACAGTGTGGAGTATGGTTCTATGAAGCCAGTCCCAAACACTGTACAGCAGTTGATTCAACAGTTAACTTGAGCTTGGGAAGGGTGAAAACAACCTAAATACATTCCACGAAATTTACCTGATACATTAGATGCATTCCACGAAATTTACCTGAAAAATTAGACGCATCCCACGAAATTTACCTGGTAAATTCGATCCATTCCATGGAATTCACCTAGCAAATTAGATCCATTCAACAAAATTTACCTGATAAATTTGAGCCACTCCACGAAATTTACTTGATGAATTAGATCCACCCCACGAAATTTACCTGGTAAATTAGATGCATTCCACTACAATTACCTGATAAATAAGATCCATTCCATAAAATCTAATCCATTCCATTAAATTTACCAGATGAATTAGATCCATTCCACTAAACATACCAGATGAATTAGATCCATTCCATTAAATTTATCTGACAAATTTGATCCATTCCACAAAATCTATCTGATAAAACAGATCCATTCAATTAAATTCACCTGATAAATTAGATTCATTCCACTAATTTCACCAAATAACTTGGTTCAATAATTTGTTTAAATTAATGATCGGAAAATAATCTATGGCTAAGCTTTCATGGCTTTTGTTATCTGTAACCATTTTCAACGAAATAACGTTTTCTGATATTTTGATGTTGTTTACTGGTTGCAACAGCAACATCTGTTAACCTTATGTGGACATTAGAGCAAATATCAATATCAGGTCTATAGCTGCTGCACGGTCATTTCTCGGGAACTCTCTTCCAGACAGAACATAGCATCATAACAGGTTTATTTCAGGATGTGTTCAAACCAGGTCCTTTCCAAGGGAAAGATATTACGGTTGGCAGGTTTTCTCTCAGTCAGATCATGGTTGTGCTGACTGTACGCAGAAGACTGTACGCAGCAGCTTTCTGACTGGCTGACCTGGCTACACGAAGATCATAACTGTGCTACTGAGGACTATACGCAGCTTTCTGATTGGCTAACCTGGCTATATGAAGATCATAACTGTGCTACTGAGGACTATATACGCAGCTTTCTGATTGGCTGACCTGGCTACATGATCATAACTGTGCTACTGAGGACTAAACGCAGCTTTCTGATTGGCTGACCTGGCTACATGATCATAACTGTGCTACTGAGGACTGTACGCAGCTTTCTGATTGGCTGACCTGGCTACATGATCATAACTGTGCTACTGAGGACTGTACGCAGCTTTCTGATTGGCTGACCTGGCTACACGAATGGATGCTGCAGGGTCTGCTGGCTGGCTTTTCGCTTGGCCTTGTGTCTCTGGTGGTACAGCCGCTGCCGCTGCTTATACAGATGGTCCAGGTGGGGGTTTTCCTTCACACGCTGCCTGTGTCTGCGCACATACTCATTCTGCCTCTCCCTGTGAGACTGTAGCGCGGCTCTGTCCCTGCCTCCTCTCAAACTACCGCCGCTGTCCCTCTCACAGTACAAACTCCATCCCCACACTGCACAAAGACCAATACAAACGGTGTCCATTGACGTGCACTTCCACAACGTTTGAAACACTCTTGGTGCTGTTGAAGTGTGCAAATAACAAACTCTGAGTGCTCTCTGTTTGTTGAATGGTATCATCACTAAGTCCTGAGCACAAATAACTAAAAACTCTGAATGCTCTATGTTTGTGGAACGGTGTCATCACCAAGTCCTGAGTACAAATAACTAAATCTGAATGCTCTCTGTTTGTGGAATGGTGTCATCGTAGCCTACGTAGCCCTCCAACTTAAAAACTAATAAACCAACACCCCCCCCCCCCCCCCTCCACACCCCCCCCCCCCCCCCCCAAAAAAAAAAAAAAATAAAACAAAATAAAATGAAATAAAAAAAAAAAAAAATAAAATAATAAGCTACCATTACCATTATTGTTTCCAAAACTTTACTTTCATTGAAAAGTCAAAGCTGAGTTGAAAACATTAACGAAGGAAAGGAAAATTCGAGGGAAGCTTCAATGAAAAATTGAGTAGATTTTCCTTCATCTATATGTTTCATACATCTTCCTAATTTGACCGTTTGATACAGAGACAAAGATATATTAACCAACAGTAGTGCCATAGCTTGAAAATACTCACTGGTCTGACTTTCAGTTTCAATTTCATCAAGGAGGTGTCAATGCGTGCGGACTTGTCCATATACGCTACATCACATCTGCTAAGTTCCAGACCACGCCTGACAGGATTTAAAGCTGATGGATAAATGAATTTATAGTTAGTGTGCGAAATTTTATAAGGGGTCTCGTGGCTACGACTTAGAAGGTGTGTCTTACCTATTCATTAGCCCATCGTCCTGGTCAGACCTTGAGGATCCTGCCTAACCATACTAGTCTGACTATCTTTGGCAACTAATCTTCTGTCAGGGAAGTGACCATACTTCTCCACTTGTCTATTCAACAATCAAGTCTTGACCTGTGACAGCGTGACTGAGTGGTCAGTGTCAGTGAAAACCAATCACCCTTCCTTCCTCACTTTTTCACTTTCACGCCAACATCCACTTGATTCTCTCGCAATAGAATCCCAGCAAGCGTGTTGCCTCTCTGAGACAAAGCGTGTTGTATGTCTAAAACGTGTCCGCAGCATGCAAGCATTATGCCTTGTCAGCGTAGAAACTACACATCAAGCCTACTCGCTGTTTCTTACTCTCCAGGAGCATCACACGGGCGTGGAGTAAACACTGTTGGCACATTTCAATCGACGGTTTCTTAATTCTACTGACCACCTGTTTACTTTGGGAGGGCAAGCAGAACTTTCAGGGACCCAAAGATATTTTTCTTTCTTAATCTTTCAGTCCCCAAGAAAATTAAACATCTTCTAATATCTAGCACTGCTACAGGACGATGTTATACAGGACAATTATTTATTAATGTTCATATTTTTCCTCCTTTTTTTTCTTCCTACATATATTCACTTCCTCCTCGACACCATTTTATAAACAGTGTAATTTTGCGGGTCCTATGTTTGGTATCTTACAGGGCTCTAATCACTTTGTTATTACAACACAATGCCACTCCCTCATCTTTTTAGTCCATTCCACAATAGCAGCTAAGAAGTGCTGTTCATAAGAGAAGACTTTTGATATGATCGTTTTACTTCACCCTGCTAGTTTTGTATTCCATTTGTCTGTTTTCCACTAATTTCAATATTGTTATCAGCACAAGTACTTTGGAGCATGTCAGTTTTACTTTCAACGACTTCTTTTGTTCCAAACCACCCATCCAACTTTTCTCAATAGGTTCTCAAACTAGCGACAGTATACTCACAGAGGTAGGGACTGAAATTGAGTCCCAAAGTAATTCTAACTAGCACAATTTCTCTCTGTGTGTGTGTGTGTGTGTGTGTGTGTGTGTGTGTGTGTGTGTGTGTGTGTGTGTGTGTGTGTGAGAGAGAGATGAGATAGAGAGAGAGAGAGAGACGAGAGTTCGAGAGAGAGAGAGAGTGAGTGTGTGTGTGTATGTGTGTGAGAGAGAGTGCGTGAGTGTGTGAGAGTGTGCGTGTGTATGTAGCATGTGTGTGTGTGTGTGTGTGTGTGTGTGTGTGTGTGTGTGTGTGTGTGTGTGTGTGTGTGTGTGTGTGTGTGTGTGTGTGTGTGTGTGTGTGTGTGTGTGTGTGCGTGTGTGTGTGCTGTGTGTGTGTGTGTGTGTGTGTGTGTGTGTGTGTGTGTGTGTGTGTGTGTGTGAATGTGGTGCACCCATGCACCTGCACATATGTATTTGCTTGCTTGTGTATGACTGTGCATGTTTGTGTGTGGAATTGTGCAGGCAAGTTCATACTGTCCGTTGAATGTGTATTGATTGTAAACCAACGAAACCTTGGAGCTCAGAAGTATGAAAACAACATAGTGGCTTGGTGCTTTCATCTTGAAACGACTGATATGTATAAAGTGAGTCAACTGCATGACCATCTGTGTGAGTGTGTGCTTTTCAAATTTGGCAAAGTTGCATCGAAAGATTCAAACAGTGGAGGTGCCTAAAAACGAATCTTGCATAACAAAGAAATACACAAACAGATGAATACAATAACCCCACAAAACAGATATCAGACACTCAAAGGCCATTAACATTTTTTTTGTTTCACCACTTTTAACATCTCTTCACACACATGCCTCTCCCAACTCATTTCCTATCCAAGGTTTTTACACTATGTGGGGAAAAATAGGTGAGATGTATACACTGACATCTTGGTATCATTACGGACAGAAGTTTGAACTGACACGCTTGCATCACATTGGATACACAAAACTTTCACTCTACAAGTCCATGAGTGAACAACACACATTTGCATATCTCGTTAAAACTTTATTTGTATGTGTTCGCAAAGAAAATACAAAACAAATAAGAAAGAAAAACCAGGTTATCTCAATTACTAATCATGGTTACTTGAAAAAGGTCAACTGATGTCCTAGTGACATATTCATATAGCAGCATTTCTCTAGCCTTTGTTTTCACTGTTTCACACAAGCTTCTCATGACGTGTGTGTGTGTGCTTTCTTGCGCTCACATGCATACATGTGTCCTGTTACTGAAATAAAGGGGTAAGAGAGAGCCAGCGACAAGTAGTAACAACACAATGTTCATTCCACAACGGTTACTTTATTCACTGAGACTCACAAAAGTTTGAATACAATCTGTTCATTACCATTTTCTCCATTTGATGCGCACATAGACAGGCAAAGGACAGATTAGCTCTTGGTACATATTCTATGCTTTCATCAGTTGTATGAAAAACACAGCTGCTTTGCTTTAATAGCTAAAATGTTTGTTTTCAAGCAGAAAAATCAACAAGATCCAAATCTTACATCACCCCCATCTATGTTGGATCTCATAGTCACTAACAGATGCACAGGCTAGTGGAGTAATGTATTATGCAAAACAAACAAACAAACAAAACAACAAATGCAAAAGTGGCACCTGAACAACGTCCAATATACCAAAGTTACAAACTGGAAGTAAACAATAGTAATGATGAAACGGCAAAAACAAATTGTACAATCTGAAATGTTGAAAACGCTCTCTGCTTTGCCTTTACATTTCTAAACAATGGGATGTTCTTCTTTGAGCGCAGCCACGTGCATCTTGTCCAAATCTCTGAATGATTCCATAAGAATGCGGTAATAAGATACGTTGCATTAAACTGTGGCCTAGGATGAGTAGCACATGAATAGTTCATAGGGCACTCGATGAATCGGAAGCTTCTGAAATAAATGCTCAAAACAAAACAAAACAAAACACTATAGAATACATACATATGTATTACAGGATGCAACACTCTGGTTCTGTCAAAACAGTTATCCTCACGTCATCAAACACAGTCAATAGTTTTCCTGGGTTCTAAAGTCCCCACGTCATCAAACATTGCCAACAGTTTTCCTGGGTTCTAAAGCCCCCACGTCATCAAACACTGCCAATAGTTTTCCTGAGTTCTAATACCCCACGTTATCAAACATTGCCAATAGTTTTCTGGGTTCTAATACCCCACGTCATCAAACATTGTCAATAGTTTTCCTGGGTTCTAATACCCCACGTCATCAAACATTGCCAATAATTTTCCTGGGTTCTAAAGTCTCATCAAACATTGCCAATAGTTTTCCTGGGTTCTAAAGTCCCCACGTCATCAAACACTGCCAATAGTTTTCCTGGGTTCTAATACCCCACGACATCAAACATTGCCAATAATTTTCTTGGGTTCTAGTATCCCACGTCCTCAAACAATCCAAATAGTTTACCTGGGTTCTAAAGTCCTATTGTCATCAAACATTGCCAATAGTTTTTTCCTGGGTTCTAAAGTCCCCACATCATCAAACATTGCCAATAGTTTTTCTGGGTTCTAAAGTTTTCACATCATCAAAAATTGCCAATAGTTTTCCTGAGTTTTTAATACCCCACGTCATCAAACATTGCCAATAGTTTTCCTGGGTTCTAAAGTCCCCGCATCATCAAACATTGCCAATAGTTTTTTCCTGGGTTCTAAAGTCCCCACGTCATCAAACATTGCCAATAGTTTTCCTGAAAAGAACCCTTGTTCTACCTTTTCCCCCCTTTTCTCTCGGTTAAAAAAAAATACAAATCTTATTAACATTGTTCTCCCTTTTAGTTTGCTAAATTTTGTCTTGATTTTGTGTTCAGTTTGCCCCCAAGAGGACTGAAAATCCATCACTTTTTTTTCTTTCCTTTCATTCTCTACCCCCCTCTTCCTCTGTCCCAATTAATCCAACACAGCCGTATTTAACATACCTGTGTGCTGACTACTGATCATTTTTGTTCTCTCAGAATCTCTCTATAGTTTCGACCAGAGTCAGAATTTTCTCCGATGAAGATTTCTGATCAGTATTGCACTCCGCAGTCTCACTCATTCTTTAGAGTTGCACAGCACACACGTCTCCACAATGAGAAGGAAACATTCTGGTGGCTGAAAGGTATTACTGCGAGTGCTGTTACTGGGGGCAAACACACAAACAAAACTGGGGGCAAACAAAACTGGGGCAAACAAACTGGGGGCAAACAAACAAAACGGGACGCAAACAAACAAACAAACTGGGGGGCAACAAACAAACAAAACGAAATAAAACTGCGAAGGGAAAAAGTTCAAACGTTGAGAGTCACACCTTTGCACCATTTGGCAATATGTATGTAGTAGCACCTTTGTATAAAAAAAAATGTGTGTGTGTGTGTGTGTGTGTGTGTGTGTGTGTGTGTGTGTGTGTGTGTGTGTGTGTGTGTGTGTGTGTGTGTAGTACTTTAATTTAACGTCTCTTCACCCTCAAGTGACATTAGACAAAACAAAAATAAACAAACAAAAAACAAAAACAAAAAAAAATGCATGTGAAAGAATCTTTCAAGTGTTGAGTGTTTTAGAGTAAATATAACATCAATGCCATACTTAAGTTTTGGATTCTATAAACACAAATGATCTCAACATTAGCAACAACTATCAAAGAAAAATACCAACAGAACTAGAATGCAAAGTTCTGAAAACAACTTAAGAAGATCAAGGTCATTAACTATTTTCTGTAATGTTATCGGATTTCGAAGGTTGAGCGCAGTGCCTCCATTTTTGAGCATTTGAGCTTTGATGGCAGATGATTCGTAGAAATTTGACTCCCACAACACAAATAATATCTTTACAAAATTTTGTTTTGAGAGCATTTTGACGAATCTTACACATCAAAGGCGTAATTGATCTGGATTTGATTTGACTTAAACTCTTAATTATCATATCCGAATGCAGTGTATCACAAGCTTTTACACAATTATGTGAATATTGTATATCTGAGGTCTTCAACTTGACAACAAAATTATCCTTGCTAACTTGTCAAAGTACTTATAATATTCATGTAGACCTAGCTTAACATTAAGTTTAATTGTCCCTGCAGCATTGCGTGCTGCACTCTTGGCTGCTTGATCTACCTGTTCATTAGAGAGAATTCCACAGTGAAATGAAATCCAAAAAACAAAGTAACACTGATATCTTTGCTTGCTAGGTGATGTATTAAGTGCTTGATTTCGTGATAACATTTCAACCCGTGTCTTGGTATTTTGACCTATGATAGCATATAATACTGATTTTGAATCCACACAAAATAATATTTGCATGCATTTAAAGGTAACTCTTTAATGTGATGTAACGCCATTAAAATGACTATCAATTCAGCAGTGAAAATGTTATAATGTCTACCAATATTATATGTTTTAATGTTTTCAACGAAATTTCAATCTACAGAAGCCCTTGAGTGAACAACATACATTTGCATTTTTCGTTGAAACATTATTTGTGATGTGGTCGCAAAGAAAATACAAAACAAATACAAATAAGAAAGAAAAACCATGTTATCTCAATTACTAATCATGATTACTTGAATAAGGCCAACTGATGTCCTAGTGACATATTCATATAGCAGTATTTCTCTAGCCTTTGGTTTTACACAGTTCCACACAAGCTACTCATGACGTGTATGTGTGTGCTTTCTTGCGTGCACATGCATACATGTGTCCCGTTGTTGAAATAAAGGGTAAGAGAGAAGCCAGCGATAGGTAGTAGTAACAACACAATGTTCATTCCACAACGGTTACTTTATTCACTGAGACTCACAAAAGTTTGAATACAAGGTTTCAAGGAAGGAATAAAAAAAAAAAATGTGTGTGTGTGTGAGTGTGTGTGTGTGTGTGTGTGTGTGTGTGCGCGCACACACACACACACACACACGTGCGTGTACATGTGTGTATTGCAAAGATGATGTCTACACATTTATCTGGATGACATTTCAGTACATCAAAGACAA
This sequence comes from Conus betulinus, assembly GCA_016801955.1. Taxonomy (NCBI): domain Eukaryota; kingdom Metazoa; phylum Mollusca; class Gastropoda; order Neogastropoda; family Conidae; genus Conus; species Conus betulinus. The sequence continues at coordinate 701,451 of JADBJO010000155.1, forward strand.
ACCTGGCCGACTCAACCCACACCATGTTGTCTTACAACCAGTTAGTTTCAGTCAGTTAGTGACTGACAGTCAGAGGATGATAGCTGGTCCTCTTGAAATCCCCTTTCTGCAGCCTCCAGTCCTCTACAGAATGACATCTTGAAATAAAAGAATGGGGGAAAATGAAATCCTAGCATCGCAGAACAGGCGGCAAACAGCGAGGCACAGCTAAATCACTGAACAACAGACTGACAAAAAGAAACACCCACAAAGTGGTTCCTGAGACTTCCAACTGTAACCAAGCGGCTCTCCACCACTGATGCCTGTCCACCACCCCAGTCCACCCAGTCATGGGCGCTGTCACCTTCCCCATCACATTCAGTATTTGCCCTCCAGCTTCTTCTTGTAGTAGTAGCTCTGGTAGTAGCGCCGCTGTTTCTCTTTGTGCAGCTCATAGCGCTGGGGGTCCTGCTTCAAGCGCTGCATGTAGCGCAGTTTGTAGAGCCGCTTCCGCTCTTTCAGATAATGAGCCGAGTGAGGCGGCGGGAGGGACTGTGGTGGGCTCCCGCGCTTTGCCGGAGAGAGGAAAATGCCCTGCTCCGTTCTGCAAGAAGAAGACGGAGACGTGTGTGAATGGGGGAAGACTCTGGCTTCACAACACAGAGCCCCCCACACAGAGGCAGACACACTTATCACAGAGCTACAGTCTATACCAACTGTCATCCCTAACACAACAAAGCCGTCCTGAAAGTCATGAAGAATGTCAGAAAATGATCAAGTGTTTGGGGGATGAACAGGATTTATTACTGGTAAACAGCAGGGCTGGTCTATATTGAGTTCTCTTCAGCACAAGTGTTTGGGATGAACAGGATTCATTACTGGTAAACAGCAGGGCTGGTCTATATTGAGTTCTCTTCAGCACAAGTGTTTGGGATGAACAGGATTTATTACTGGTAAACAGCGGGGCTGGTCTATATTGAGTTCTCTTCAGCACAAGTGTTTGGGATGAACAGAATTTATTACTGGTAAACAGCAGGGCTAGTCTACATTGAGTTCTCTTCAGTAGCTCATATTTGCCTAACAAAACAAAACAAAACAAACAAACAAACAAACAAAAACCCTCTGAAAAACACCCTGGTGTGCACTGGTCTTAACAACTGGCTGCTTTCTGTTGTCTGACTGGCTTTGTCACACTCACTCACCCATCCACACATCCAAGCACGCACACAGAGATGTTTTATGTGCACACACACACACACACACACACACACAAATGCCACACAGACCAAAACAGTGGAGGCCTAGGGAGGGTTGATTCCAGAGCAGAGAGAAGGCAGAGGTGGGAAACCCAGCTCTCTCTGTTGCCTGGTTTCGACAGGGTGGACAATGAGGTGACCTCCCTGACCTGTATAGAGCAGCCACCCTGGTCAGGTCGTCTGTTCTCCTCAGTCACATCACAGTGAGGTGACCTCCCTGACCTGTACACAGCAGCTACCCTGGTCAGGTCCTCTGTTCTCCCTCAGATCACAGTGAGGTGACCTCCCTGACCTGTACAGAGCAGCCACCCTGGTCAGGTCCTCTGTCCTTTCTCCCTCAGTCACATCACAGTGAGGTGACCTCCCTGACCTGTACAGAGCAGCCACCCTGGTCAGGTCCTCTGTTCTCCCTCAGTCACATCACAGTGAGGTGACCTCCCTGACCTGTACACAGCAGCCACCCTGGTCAGGTCCTCTGTTCTCCCTCAGTCACATCACAGTGAGGTGACCTCCCTGACCTGTACACAGCAGCTACCCTGGTCAGGTCCTACCTTGTTACATCAGACGAAAAATAAATCAGTAACTAAATCACCAACAACTGCCTAACAAAACCTTTTTAACTTACAACAACGTGTGACTTCTCAGTGCACCTGTGACTGCCAAAAAAACAAAACATAATGTCTAGTCCTGAACTTTGTCTATGTGCTTAGTGGTAAGTAACCCCCTCTCTTTCCAAATTTTGCTTCATTTTCCGCCCTCAGTCACTCCGTTTTGAATTTGAATAAGCATTCTGCTCATTTCTATGGGTTACGGGAACACTGATAAACAAAAACATTCTGTCCATTTCCATGGGATACAGAAACATTGATAAACGTTTACATAAACATTCTGCCCATCTCCATGGGATACGGAAACACTGATAAACATTTAAACATTCTGCCCATTTCCATGGGATATGGAAACATTGATAAACGTTTAAACGTTCTGCCCATTTCCATGGGATACGGAAACATTGATAAACGTTTAAACGTTCTGCCCATTTCCATGGGATACGGAAACATTGATAAACGTTTAAACATTCTGCCCATTTCCATGGGATACGGAAACATTGATAAACGTTTAAACATTCTGCCCAATTCCCTAGGGATGGCAACGTTGACGAATGCAAAGTTTACATGTTCATTCATTTACCGCATGGGAAACAAAACAAACAAAAAAGAAAAAAGAAAACTGCCCACCAAAGCCATCACAATACGCTACTCCGCACAAACTCTGCCAGTCTCCACACTTTGCAGACACACACTATGCCCGTCTGCAAAATGTCACCCATTGTGACTGGCCCCCTTGTGAAAATGTCACTGTGTGAGCGTGTATGGCAACACTCTACTATCACATCTGGCCTCGCAACAGCATACGCTTCAAATATAGATCACCCGAGCAGTTTGCTGTCCTCTAACGGCTGGACAAGCGCTGTCCTCTAACGGCTGGACAAGCGCTGTCCTCTAACGGCTGGACAAGCGCTGTCCTCTAACGGCTGGACAAGCGCTGTCCTCTAACGGCTGGACAGTAGGGTATCGGTAAATGTTTGTATTTGCATGTACACCTTCTTCTACAGTGAAACACAGGCACAGAGTGAGAGAGAGAGAGAGAGAGAGAGAGAGAGAGAGAGAGAGAGAGAGAGAGAGAGGGGGAGAGAGAACGTGAATGAGAGAGGAGGGGGGGGGAGGGGGTATGGTGGAAGAGAGAGAGAGAGAGAGAGAGAGAGAGAGAGAGAGAGAGAGAGAGAGAGAGAGAGAGAGAGAGAGAGACAGACAGACAGACAAGACAGGCAAAAAAAAAGAGAGAAAGAGAGAGAGAGAGCAGAGGAGAGAAGAGAGACAGATATACAGACAGAGAGAGACACACACACACACACACACACACACACACACACACACACACACACAGAGAGAGAGAGAGAGAGAGAGAGAGAGAGAGAAAGAATGAGTGACAGACAGGCAGAAAGAGAGAGTCCTGGCTAACCCAAATGAGGAGGAACACGCACGCACGCACGCACTCACGCACACACGCACACACACACACACACACACACACACACACACACACTCCAGAACACCTTATGCGATCCTTTACAGTCCACACTGGTGATGCTACAATGTTTTCCATTAAGACGCCGACACAGCCCATGTTGTGGAGGGGGAAGACCTAGCTACGCCTGGTTCTGCCAGTCTCCCTCCAGGCTGCACACACTAGCTACGCCTGGTTCTGCCAGTCTCCCTCAAGTCTGCACACACTAGCTACGCCTGGTTCTGCCAGTCTCCCTCCAGGCTGCACACACTAGCTACGCCTTGTTCTGCCAGTCTCCCTAAAGGCTGCACACACTAGCTACGCCTGTTTTCTGCCAGTCTCCCTCCAGGCTGCACACACTTTCTAGGCCTGGTTCTGCCAGTCTCCCTAAAGGCTGCACACACTAGCTAGGCCTGGTTCTGCCAGTCTCCCTCCAGGCTGCACACACTAGCTACGCCTGGTTCTGCCAGTCTCCCTCCAGGCTGCACACACTAGCTAGGCCTGGTTCTGCCAGTCTCCCTCACACGCCTGGTTCTGCCAGTCTCCCTCAAGACTGCAGTCCGTGAAGGATTCTGATCGCTACTGAGCCTAAAGACTCACATACTCTGAATGTTTCACACATTTCTGCCACAGTCTGGTGCCAAAAATGGATGTGCAATGATGACTTTTTTTTTTTTTTTTCTTTTCCTTTTTTTTTCTTTTTTTTTTCTGGCATCACTACATGCTAAAACCTACATACAACAGATCACACTAGCTGAAAGAAAATGATGTCACTGAAAACAACTTGGTTTCACTTCCCTCTGAACATCTCAATGAACAACAGGAAGACCAACAGGAGGAGACTTCAGGCTTTTACTCTTCGCACTGCTCAAGATCAAAATACAACTGTGTCTATTTAGTCACTGGTCTATCATTTGTTCGCTGGTCTCTTTATTTCTTTTGTGAGAAACAGAAACACATGCTGCTCATAGTCTATTTGACATATGTATTGATAAAATCAACAAGAAGCTTGACTGATTAGTTTCATTGATTTTATCAGCATGAAGCTTGACTGATTGGTTTCATTGATTTTATCAGCATGAAGCTTGACTGATTGGTTTCATTGATTTTATCAGCATGAAGCTTGACTGATTGGTTTCATTGATTTTATCAGCATGAAGCTTGACTGATTGGTTTCATTGATTTTATCAGCATGAAGCTTGACTGATTGGTTTCACTGATTTTATCAGCATAAAGCTTGACTGATTGGTTTCACTGATTTTATCAGCATGAAGCTTGACTGATTGGTTTCATTGATTTTATCAGCATGAAGCTTGACTGATTGGTTTCAAAGGGAGGTGACACTGGTTTCAAAGGGAGGTGACTACAGGCAGGAAACTGAAACGAACTTAAAAGAAAAATTGCTGTTCTGCCGACTGAAAGAGACAAAATACAAGACAAAACTTGATGCATTTTGACCCCAGGCAAGACAGACAACAGTCAAGACAGTGAAAACCATTCCACGTCTATTCTGCACCCAAACTGAGAACACATATGATTGTTTGTATGTCTTGAATGTTGTCTGTCTTGCCTGAAGAAGACCAAAGAGGTCAAAACGCATCATGTTCTGTCTTGTCATTTGTTGGTTTCTTCATTCAGTGGAACAGTCATTTTCTTTTATGCCTAATTAATAAAAAAAAAAATGACGAGTTTTGTTCCTTTTTACTTCCTCACTTTTATTCTGAAAATTAAGCTGTAATCAATCAAAAGACGAACAAGCACTAGAAAGACAGAGTTCCTTGCATGATTATTTTCTCCAAGAAAGAGAATGGATAGCATGTAAAGTAGTGTCCATTCCAAGGAAGCTGTGCTGTCGAACACAGCGCAACGCTTCACAAAGGAGTAGAAACTCAAAGACTGAAAGCTGTAAGCATGGCTACAAACTGGACAGATAGTACAACACCATAATTTACATTCATTCCAGCGCGTGTAACACAAACGCTGGAGAAAGGAAAAACCGAAAAGAAGACAGGAGAATGTATACAACAACAACAACAAAAGAAAAACAAAAGTCTTGATACGATTTAATCAGGACAACGTCACAGATCATCCTTTTTTCAATTTCTTTTTTTTTTTTCTTTTTTTTTTTTTTTTTTTTTTGCCATACATCTGAACGCTGGTCTTTCTCCAAAACTCACTTCAGTCACAGAAGAAAAGACTTTCCAGTTATCAAAACCATTCACTAATGAGCTTTCTACTGACCCAGGTTGACCAAAGTTATGCACATCGTGACAATTATAAGCCCGTATAACAACCAAGGCCATTTCAGATGTCACAGACTGTTCTGAACTTATTGCATGGATGGCCACTCTGACAACAGTTTTTCACCAGTTTGCCCAACATCTTTGTTCTGATACAATTTTGTGACACGTCAGCAGAATACCCTTCGTTTCGCAATGTAGGGAAAGATCCCTCTCTGTCCATGGCTTTAAGAATCTGGTTTGGTGTACAACTGTTCTCAAGTGGACGAGTTCTTAAAGAGCTGTTCTCAGGTGGACCAGTTCTTAAAAAAAAAAAACTGTCCTCAAGTGGATGAGTTCTTCAGAACTGTTTTCAAGTGGACGAGTTCTCAAAAGAACTGTGCTCAAGTGGACGAGTTCTTGAAAGAACTGTTCTCAAGTGGACAAGTTCTCAAATAATTATTCTGAAGTGGACAAGTTCTCAAAAGAACTTCTGAAGTGAATGAGTTCCTAAAAGAACTGTTCTGAAGTGGGCGAGTTCTTAAAAGAACTGTTCTGATGAGGACGAGTTCTTAAAAGAACTGTTCTGAAGTGGATGAGTTCTTAAAAGAACTGTTCTGAAGTGGATGAGTTCTTAAAAGACCTTCACAGGTAGACGAGTTTAAAAGAACTGTTCTGAAGTGGATGAGTTCTTAAAAGAACTGTTCTGAAGTGGATGAGTTCTTAAAAGACCTTCACAGGTAGACGAGTTAAAAGAACTGTTCTGAAGTGGACAAGTTCTTAACAGAACTGTTCTCATGTGGACGAATTCTTCGATTCCTGTTTGTCCTGGGCGGCTCTGTGCTCCACCAGTCGGTCCAGATTCATGGTTTTGGTGATGTGTGTCAGCTTGTGCTCCTTCTTCCACTTCATCCGCCGATTCTGGAACCAGATGCGCAGCTGTCGGTCGCTGAGGTTCAGCGCTCGCCCCATCTCCAGCCGGCGGCTAGGGGTCAGATACTTGTTGGTGTGGAACTCTTTTTCCAGCTCTAGGATCTGATAGGGAGTGAACAGGGTCCGGTACCGTCTGGTTTCCTCCCCCTCTGCAACCACAGGCACAAGCAGGGGTTTAGCGTCCCAAGTGACATAACACCTAACCCAGGGGCTACACGCCTGTAAGCCGCTACACAGCTCTACCGCCCTTCTCTCTCCCCTCCGCCTGTCATCTCTGGAGTTTTGGGACATGAAATGCAGCACTCTATGCTCTATGAGATGTCAGGCTTGTGCTCAGCTGAGCGTGAGTGATACCTGATGGACATGAAGACAGACCTTCAATTTCTGCTTGATACAAGGAAGATTATGTTAACTGATGGAACTTATCAGCAGCATGCCGTTCTGTTTACTTTAAATGGTCCATCTTTCTAAATGATTCAGAGGAATGCGGGGGGTAAAAATACAAGGTCAAAACAAAACTGCTACTCGAATGGGGAAAAAAGTATTTGAAAGCAAAACTTATGAATGAATGAATAAAAAGCCAGGAGCAGTGAGGTACCGTTATCTCATACAATAAAAGCTCCTCCCCCACCCAAAGACATTCTTAATTTTACCATTATTACAGAATTCATCCAAAATGGCTTCCACATTCAGTGTTTTATTATGAAGAAAAGGTTCCTGCTCGGGTAAGAATGACAGTTCAGGTTCTGTTGAACGTTTCCTTCCTGCCACAGCCGAAAAAGGAAGAGACAGGTTGCTTTGAAGGAACTGCTGATTGGCTTAACAAAACTGATTAAGTTATTCATCCATTCTTCTTAGTTTGTTTTACCATTGTCGTTGACGTAGTTATAGTTTAAGATTAATATTATTACTATTATTACTATCATTAATACTATTACAATCATTATCCCCCACTCTGCCTGCTTAATTCTTTTTTTTTTTTTAGCCCCTCCTTTACATGTAACCCCACCCCACCCCCGTGCCCAAGAGAAGATAACCTCCGTTATCCCACCTGTTCAAGAACAGAACTAGACCACTTCCCAGCACAGCTAAGCCATTGTTCTTTCTTTGTTTCTGTCTGTCACTTCCCTTTGTCTGGCCTGCAGAAGGCTTCAAGGTTGAACAGCATTGTTGGCCTCCTGTCATGATCTGTTTCTCTCTTGCTTCAATGGGTGTAGCTAGACTGGTAGAGTACCAGACTCGTAATCCTGGTGATCATAGGGTTGCAGGTTCGAATCTCTGCCGGGCCATTTCACTAAAGGGGGATTTTTCTTTTGGAGTTAACATTGGTTTTGACTTCATTCCCTGAAAAGTCACTCAAATGAGACTGTGAACACTGTCAGTCACTTTCAGGGTTCTGTCAACACTTGGCCGGACAGGTCAGGTATGGGTGTGTGTGCAGTGGGGGACAGGTCAGGCATGGTGTGTGTGTGTGTGTGTGTGTGTGTGCAGTGGGTACAGGTCAGGCATGGTGTGTGTGTGCAGTGGGGTACAGGTCAGGCATGGTGTGTGTGTAGTGGGGGACAGGTCAGGCATGGTGTGTGTGCAGTGGGGTACAGGTCAGCATGGTGGTGTGTGTGTGTGTGTGTGTGTGTGTGTGTGTGTGTGTGTGTGTGTGTGTGTGTGTGTGTGTGCAGTGGGGTACAGGTCAGGCATGGTGTGTGTGTAGTGGGGGACAGGTCAGTCATGGTGTGTGTGCAGTGGGGGACAGGTCAGGTATGGTGTGTGTGTAGTGGGGTACAGGTCAGATATGGTGTGTGTGTGTGTGTGTGTGTGTGTGTGTGTGTGTGTGTGTGTGCAGTGGGGGACAGGTCAGGCATGGTGTGTGTGTGCAGTGGGGGACAGGTCAGGCATGGTGTGTGTGTGCAGTGGGGGACAGGTCAGGCATGGTGTGTGTGTGCAGTGGGGGACAGGTCAGGCATGGTGTGTGTGTGCAGTGGGGAACAGGTCAGGCATGGTGTGTGTGTGCAGTGGGGGACAGGTCAGGCATGGTGTGTGTGTGCAGTGGGGTACAGGTCAGGCATGGTGTGTGTGTGTGCAGTGGGGGACTGGTCAGGTATGGTGTGTGTGCAGTGGGGTACAGGTCAGGTATGGTGTGTGTGCAGTGGGGTACAGGTCAGGCATGGTGTGTGTGTGTGCAGTGGGGTACAGGTCAGGTATGGTGTGTGTGCAGTGGGGTACAGGTCAGGCATGGTGTGTGTGTGTGTGTGTGCAGTGGGGGACTGGTCAGGTATGGGTGTGTTGCAGTGGGGTACAGGACAGGTATGGTGTGTGTGCAGTGGGGTACAGGTCAGGCATGGTGTCTGTGTAGTGGGGTACAGGTCAGGCATGGTGTGTGTGTGCAGTGGGGTACAGGTCAGGCATGGTGTGTGTGCAGTGGGGTACAGGTCAGGCATGGTGTGTGCAGTGGGGTACAGGTCAGGCATGGTGTGTGTGTAGTGGGTACAGGTCAGGCATGGTGTCTGTGTAGTGGGGTACAGGTCAGGTATGGTGTGTGTGCAGTGGGGGACAGGTCAGGCATGGTTTGTGCAGTGGGGTACAGGTCAGGCATGGTGTGTCTGTGTAGTGGGGTACAGGTCAGACATGGTGTGTGTGCAGTGGGGTACAGGTCAGACATGGGTGTGTGTGTAGTGGGGTACAGGTCAGGTATGGTGTGTGTGTGTAGTGGGGTACAGGTCAGGCATGGTGTCTGTGTAGTGGGGTACAGGTCAGGCATGGTGTGTGTGCAGTGGGGTACAGGTCAGGTATGGTGTGTGTGTAGTGGGGTACAGGTCAGGCATGGTGTCTGTGTAGTGGGGTACAGGTCAGGTATGGTGTGTGTGCAGTGGGGGACAGGTCAGGCATGGTTTGTGCAGTGGGGTACAGGTCAGGCATGGTGTCTGTGTAGTGGGGGACAGGTCAGGCATGGTGTGTGTGCAGTAGGGTACAGGTCAGGCATGGTGTGTGTGTAGTGGGGTACAGGTCAGGTATGGTGTGTGTGTAGTGGGGTACAGGTCAGGTATGGTGTGTGTGCAGTGGGGTACAGGTCAGGTATGGTGTGTGCAGTGGGGTACAGGTCAGGTATGGTGTGTGTGTAGTGGGGTACAGGTCAGGCATGGTGTGTGTGCAGTGGGGTACAGGTCAGGCATGGTGTGTGTGCAGTGGGGTACAGGTCAGGTATGGTGTGTGTGTAGTGGGGTACAGGTCAGGTATGGTGTGTGTGTAGTGGGGTACAGGTCAGGCATGGTGTGTGTGCAGTGGGGTACAGGTCAGGCATGGTGTGTGTGCAGTGGGGTACAGGTCAGGTATGGGTGTGTGCAGTGGGGTACAGGTCAGGTATGGTGTGTGTGTAGTGGGGTACAGGTCAGGCATGGTGTGTGCAGTGGGGTACAGGTCAGGTATGGTGTGTGTGCAGTGGGGTACAGGTCAGACATGGTGTGTGTGCAGTGGGGTACAGGTCAGGCATGGTGTGTGCAGTGGGGTACAGGTCAGGCATGGTGTGTGTGCAGTGGGGTACAGGTCAGGCATGGTGTGTGTGCAGTGGGGGACAGGTCAGGCATGGTGTGTGTGTGTGTGTGTGTGTGTGTGTGTGTGTGTGTGTGTGTGTGTGTGTGCAGTGGGGTACAGGTCAGGCATGGTGTGTGTGCAGTGGGGGACTGGTCAGGCATGGTGTGTGTGCAGTGGGGGACTGGTCAGGCATGGTGTGTGTGTGGTGGGGTACAGGTCAGGTATGGTGTGTGTGTGTGTGTGTGTGCAGTGGGGGACAGGTCAGGTATGGTGTGTGTGTGTGTGTGTGTGTGCAGTGGGGGACAGGTCAGGCATGGTGTGTGTGTGGTGGGGTACAGGTCAGGTATGGTGTGTGTGTGTGTGTGCAGTGGGGGACAGGTCAGGTATGGTGTGTGTGCAGTGGGGTACAGGTCTGGTACCGTATGGTGTGTGTGCAGTGGGGTACAGGTCAGGTATGGTGTGTGTGCAGTGGGGTACAGGTCAGGTATGGTGTGTGTGCAGTGGGGTACAGGTCAGGCATGGTGTGTGTGTGGTGGGGTACAGGTCAGGCATGGTGTGTGTGTGCAGTGGGGTTACACCCTGGCCTCTGTCTCCACCACACACATGGCATCTCTGACCTTGACTCAAACAGCAATTTTCTGCAGGTAAAAAAAATGGCAGCAGCTTATAAGTATCACCAATCTTATTGGTTTATTTTGAAGCAGTCTTTGTGGGGCAATGTCGTGAATTAACAAACTAACCTGACGGAAACTGTCTGATCTACAGCAGATTGGAATGTGAGTAGTGACAGGCATTTGATGCACCACCTTTCGTATTCCTGTCTACACAAAGCAAATGTACAAGACAGGTGGCATGGTCATTCTTTTCTTTATTTGACCCTAAGGTGAGGTAAGCATTTCCTCATTCAAATGATATTAGCTTTATAACACTTAACCGTAAGATGTAATCAAGTGTTGTTTAAAGTTGTCAAAATCTGTTGTCACAAGTTCACTTTGTTTGGCACTCTGGTTTACCTGTCATACCACTGACGACAAACTCACAAGTCACTCATTCACACAACTCTTTAAAATACATCTAAAAACACACCCGACATTTCGTTAAAAGTATTTCCACTGTAAAACCTCAAATCAAATGAAAAATATCAATCTCTTTCAAAACTTGAAAAATCACATCAGGTGGAACATACCTGAACAAGGTTTTCATGGAATCTGCTGTAAAATATTTGTCTCTTATCATGCAAGTCCCAACACTCTAAAGAATATGTTTCATTGTGAGTGGTACATGACATGGAATGCACCACGGAGCTTCTTCACTCTTTAAAAGGTAGGAATGAGTAAAATACAAATGGGCGCAGAATCACCTGGGTGCCCAAGAAATGACAAAACACATACAACACCTTTCAACTGATTGGCCTCCTTTAGGCAAGGCAAAAAACACTCAAGACAATGAAGATCAAAGGTGAATAAACAGTCACTTATCTCTTTGATCTCAGAGTAAAATGTGGTCTTGGGTGAGAGACAAAATACTGAATGGGGAATTGAAAAGAAGAAGGAACGGTTTGAAGGGAAGAAAACATACTTATCAAATTACTAATAACAGGATTCATAGTTATGCAATAATAAAATAATGGTAACAGAAGAAAAGTTTCAAATTCCACCTACAGTTATCCCACTTCTAGACATACTCTTCTGAACACTGATAAAGAAATAGTTTAACACTTTAACGACTGACAGAACTAATGTTTGCTCCCCCTACTCTCACACTCCCCTCCCTTTGACTGTCTCATTCATCTACCACTCCTTCAGCTCCCTGGTTCCCGCCTCCCCCCCCCCCCCCCCCCTCCAGACATGCTTGGAACAAGCACCAATCAATGTGCCAGCACACAGACATGTATTCATGGTGACAGTCACAGCTTCAGCAGATGACAGTGACACGGGGCCACTGACCATGTTTACCATGGACCAGATGACAGCGACAGAGGGCCAATGACCATGTTTACCACACAGTGACAGAGGGCCAATGACCATGTTTACCACACAGCGACAGGGGGCCACTGACCATGTTTACCACACAGTGACAGGGGGCCACTGACCATGTTTACCACACAGTGACAGGGGGCCACTGACCATGTTTACCACACAGTGACAGGGGGCCACTGACCATGTTTACCATGGACCAGATGACAGTGACACGGGACCATTGACCATGTTTACCACGCAGTGACAGGGGGTCACTGACCATGTTTACCACACAGTGATGACAGGGGGTCACTGACCACGTTTACCACACAGTGACAGAGGGCCACTGACCATGTTTATCACACAGTGACAGGGGGCCACTGACCATGTTTATCACACAGTGACAGGGGGCCACTGACCATGTTTATCACACAGTGACAGGGGGCCACTGACCATGTTTATCACACAGTGACAGGGGGCCACTGACCATGTTTATCACACAGTGACAGGGGGCCACTGACCATGTTTATCACACAGTGACAGGGGTCACTGACACACAGTGACAGGGGTCACTGACCATGTTTATCACACAGTGACAGGGGCCACTGACCATGTTTATCACACAGTGACAGGGGCCACTGACCATGTTTATCACACAGTGACAGGGGCCACTGACCATGTTTACCACACAGTGACAGGGGCCACTGACCATGTTTACCACACAGTGACAGGGGCCACTGACCATGTTTACCACACAGTGACGGGGGGTCACTGACCATGTTTACCATGGGCCAGATGACAGTGACACGGGGCCACTGACCATGTTTACCACACAGTGACAGGGGGCCACTGACCATGTTTACCACACAGTGACAGGGGTCACTGACCATGTTTACCATGGGCCAGATGACAGTGACACGGGGCCACTGACCATGTTTACCACACAGTGACAGGGGGCCACTGACCATGTTTACCACACAATGACAGGGGCCACTGACCATGTTTACCACACAGTGACAGGGGCCACTGACCATGTTTACCACACAGTGACAGGGGCCACTGACCATGTTTACCACACAGTGACAGAGGGCCACTGACCATGTTTTATCACACAGTGACAGGGGCCACTGACCATGTTTACCATGGACCTCTCTGCGCTGCTGCTGATCTCATTCAGCAACATCACCTTGCCTCCAAACCGAAGAGAATCATGTTTCTTCTTCTGTGATGCAGCCCCCCCCCCCCCCCCCCCCCCTCTTTTAACACATTAGAAATGAGAGAACAGAAAGTGGGTCAACAGAGACCAGTGAATTTGAAAGTTACAACAGGGAACAACAAATGTGGGGCTGAATGACAGAGTAAGAACAAGTATTTTGCTGTGCATGCCACTGTATCACTGTGTGTACAAATGCATGTGTGTAGACATGTCAATGTCTGTGCACACGAATCATTCAAACCAATCTTCACCAATTACAAACACACACTCTTCCTAAATGATACACACATACATAAGCTCAAATGTTTCTGCAGTATATTTCCATCAAATGTTTCTGCAGTATATTTCCATCAAATGTTTCTGCAGTATATTTCCATCAAATGAAATCATATGTAAGAACCACAAAAAGAAACTACGGAACATGACACAAACCATAAAACTGATCTCAAAACAACTCCCATGTTGTGTGCATGCATGCGCATGTATGTGTGCATATGTGCATGTGTGTGCATGTGTGTGTGTGTGTGTGTGTGTGTGTGTGTGCATGTGTGTTTGTGTGTATGGTGCGCGTGTGCATGTGTGCATGCAAGCGCATGTATGTACATGTATGTAAGAAATACACAAAAAAGTAACTGCGAGTAAACAAAACATATACAAGTTTAGTTGCAGAGTGAGACGCCTGCAGGTGGAAATCTAAACAAATCCTCAATACATGTGAGCGAACAGCCAAGAGAAACGCCTACCTTGCGCTGACCAGATCAAAGCTAAGTGACAAACTCGTTCATTTTCATTGTCCTATTTGTTTGTGTCTTGCCTGAAGAAGACCTAAGAGGTCGAAGCATGTCGTGTTTTGTCTTGTGACACATTTGTCCACGTTTCTCTTGGTGGTTCGCTAACATTTATTTTAGATTTATATAAAGTTTGCCAGATGATTTGCAAATTTTTGCAAAAGAATCCTAGGAACATCAGCAAAATATATTACGTGACATATCATGTTAGTCATTTTTCCATCACTGTCTTCTACAAAATCATTTTTTTTTTTTTTGTTCTTCTTCCACCCAACTCATCAGCCCCAAAGCACCGAGGTATCCAGCCTGATCATGGACATCATGACACCATTCACTGGTAGTGATCATCAGTCCCAAAGCACCGAGGTATCCAGCCTGATCATGGACATCATGACACCATTCACTGGTAGTGATCATCAGTCCCAAAGCACCGAGGTATCCAGCCTGACCATGGACACCATGACACCATTCACTGGTAGTGATCATCAGCCCCAAAGCACCGAGTGTCCAGCCTGATCATGGACACCATGACACCATTCACTGGTAGTGATCATCAGCCCCAAAGCACCGAGGTGTCCAGCCTGATCATGGACACCATGACACCATTCACTGGTAGTGATCATCAGTCCCAAAGCACCGAGGTATCCAGCCTGATCATCCAGCCTGACCATGGACACCATGACACCATTCACTGGTAGTGATCATCAGTCCCAAAGCACCGAGGTATCCAGCCTGATCATGGACACCATGACACCATTCACTGGTAGTGATCATCAGTCCCAAAGCACCGAGGTGTCCAGCCTGACCATGGACACCATGACACCATTCACTGGTAGTGATCATCAGTCCCAAAGCACCGAGGTGTCCAGCCTGATCATCCAGCCTGACCATGGACACCATGACACCATTCACTGGTAGTGATCATCAGTCCCAAAGCACCGAGGTATCCAGCCTGACCATGGACATCATGACACCATTCACTGGTAGTGATCATCAGTGACAAATCATCAGTGACAGATCATCAGTGACAAATCATCAGTGACAAAAAATCATCAGTGACAAAGCAGCAGCAAGTGAGGAGGGGCTGATCGTCGACACACTGACAGCGTTCACTGGTAGTGATACTGGTGAGGGAACGGCACTGACAGCGTTCACTGGTAGTGATACTGGTGAGGGAATGGCACTGTTCACTGGTAGTGATACTGGTGAGGGAATGGCACTGTTCACTGGTAGTGATACTGGTGAGGGAACGGCACTGACAGCGTTCACTGGTAGTGATACTGGTGAGGGAACGGCACTGTTCACTGGTAGTGATACTGGTGAGGGAACGGCACTGACAGCGTTCACTGGTAGTGATACTGGTGAGGGAATGGCACTGTTCACTGGTAGTGATACTGGTGAGGGAATGGCACTGTTCACTGGTAGTGATACTGGTGAGGGAACGGCACTGTTCACTGGTAGTGATACTGGTGAGGGAATGGCACTGTTCACTGGTAGTGATACTGATGAGGGAATGGCACTGTTCACTGGTAGTGATACTGGTGAGGGAACGGCACTGTTCACTGGTAGTGATACTGGTGAGGGAATGGCACTGTTCACTGGTAGTGATACTGGTGAGGGAATGGCACTGTTCACTGGTAGTGATACTGATGAGGAATGACACCGTTCACTGGTAGTGATACTGGTGAGGGAACGGCACTGTTCACTGGTAGTGATACTGGTGAGGGAACGGCACTGTTCACTGGTAGTGATACTGGTGAGGGAATGGCACTGTTCACTGGTAGTGTAGTGACTGATGAGGGAATGACACGTTCACTGGTAGTGATACTGGTGAGGGAACGGCACTGTTCACTGGTAGTGATACTGATGAGGGAACGGCACTGTTCACTGGTAGTGATACTGATGAGGGAACGGCACTGTTCACTGGTAGTGATACTGTGAGGGAACGGCACTGTTCACTGGTAGTGATACTGGTGAGGGAATGGCACTGTTCACTGGTAGTGATACTGGTGAGGGAATGGCACTGTTCACTGGTAGTGATACTGATGAGGGAATGGCACTGTTCACTGGTAGTGATACTGATGAGGGAATGGCACTGTTCACTGGTAGTGATACTGGTGAGGGAACGGCACTGTTCACTGGTAGTTACTGGTGAGGGTACTGTTCACTGGTACTGGTGAGGGAATGGCACTGTTCACTGGTAGTGATACTGGTGAGGGAATGGCACTGTTCACTGGTAGTGATACTGGTGAGGGAACGGCACTGTTCACTGGTTGTAATACTGGTGAGGGAAGGGCACTGGCACCATTTCACCCAGCTGCTGTTTGCGCTTTTCGCGGTACTTCCTGTCGTACTGGCGCTGTTTGGCTCTGTACAGGCTGTACTTGACAGGGTCGGTCTTGAGCCGCTCTCTTAACTGCCGCATGCTACTTTTGGCCCTCTCTCGTTTGAGACTAAGGAGGGGACAGGGGATTCCAGGGCAGGGCTGGAACTCCTCATAGTCCAGGGGCCAACCTCGGGGAGAGGGCACTGGAATCAAAACAACACTTCTGGGTTACAACGCCGTTTTGATGTCCCATCTTCCTTTGATGCTAGTCTATTAATCTGAAAGCAATGCCACTGGGGAATTAGGTGAGGATGGGTATTCTGACACTCAGAAAGCATCTCAGCATGACTGTGTCACTGGAATTTGTGCATGAACACTTGTCAAGTGGTCGATAAACTGTGAAATGAAAAGTGTCCAATTGTACCTTTTCACCAAAATATACTTTGGTTTCAAAACGACAACAAACAATATTTCAAAGAATTATATGTTACACCGATTGATTCTGCTGAGACTTGACCTTCGCTGAACATTTGTTAATTCTTTCAGCTTGCAGTCAGCAACAACAGCAGCAGCAACACACACACACACACACCTCTCACTGAGTGCAGCAATACAGAACGCATGATTGACAACACAACTTAATAAAGGTATCATTGCACATGTTCCCTTTTTTTTTTTTTCTGTTGGGGCAGAGCTGCTTGAAATTTTCAAAGAACACTAGTAGTGGACCTTGATGTGATACAACAGTCATAGATCACCTGTATATTCTAACAAATACAATTCTGGTCTCAAAAACTTTCCCAATTGAACACAATCTTTAAAGAATTTTCAAAGCTACCTTTATCATTTTTCACACTGATTTGTCAGTCATTTCACAAAAGCTAATTTGACTTTTCTTGCAACAATCTTTGATTTTGTTTCTTGAACCTGCATCTAGTTAAAAACAAATCACTGACATTTTTTCCGGTGGGCCAATCCATACCAAGAACTTCTTCAAGTCTGTGTGTGTGTGCGTGAGCACCCCTAAAAGTGTCACAAGTTCACATGTGTAAGATGGACACTGCTCCTATTTCTCCAGCTGAAGTCACAAGAGAGTTAACCCAGGCTGTGATTGCACCTATTTCTCCAGCTGAAGTCACTAGACAGTTAACCCTGGCTGTGATTGCTCCTTTTTCTCCAGCTGAAGTCACTACAGAGTTAATCCAGGCATATTGAAGAGCTCAAAACTCCTGCCAAAGAAAACTTTGTCACTTGAACTTTAGTGAGACACTATTAGCAGGATATGAAGGTGAAGTTCACCCAGCCTCAACACACCCACCCTCTACATCTCCCCTCCTTCCACACCTGTCCCCAGTCAGTCCAGGAACACTAAGAGTCCCAGCCTCAACACACACACACACACACACATCCTACACCTCCCTACTTCCACACCTCTGTCCCCAGTCAGTCCAGGAACACACACACACACACACACACACACACACACACACACACACACACACATCCTACACCTCCCTACTTCCACACCTCTGTCCACAGTCAGTCCAGGAACACTAAGAGTCCCAGCCTCAACACACACACACACACACACATCCTACACCTCCCTACTTCCACACCTCTGTCCCCAGTCAGTCCAGGAACACTAAGAGTTAGAACTTGGATAAGAACACTACGAGGTCACTCCACAGGCCTTAAGCTGATCAGGTCAGACAGGGACCTGGGGCGGTTACATCTGCTGCAGCCTCTGTCTGTGGCGTTTCGCGGGCCTTGCGGCGCAGCAGGGGTTTGTTTCTCTTTGTACAGCTGGTACAGGTGGGGCTGCTGTCTCAGTCTGTTCCGGTAGCGCCGACTCACTTCAGTTTTGCTCAGCCTGCCCTGGGTCGGCCTGTGTGGGGCGTGCAGCAGACTGCCGCCATCGCCAAACCAGCCCAGGTCCCCCCCCCACGCCTGATAGTCCATGAAGGCTGAAAATCACAAAACACCCAGTGCCAGTATTGCTTCAGGAAGCCATGGTGGCATCATGTTCTTTTTTCCCCCGTCTTTTCTTTAAAACAAAGTACAGAAAGCCAACCTCAGGTAGTCTTCAGGTAGTCTCCCCTGATTCTGCATGCCAGCTGATACTGCTGTCACCACAACTACTAGTCCTCTCTCTTGGAAAAAAGTTATAGTTTTAAAATCTCGATTCTTGCTCCAAATACTTCCTGAACATCTTTGATCCAAACAAATCTGACAAAATATTCATAATAACTCCTCCAAACAACATGGACAAACCAATCACCAGATGACGCCTTTCACCCTCTTGGTTGTAGTATAGGAGAATGGAGAGGGACTAGAGGATTGTCCAACAGCATGGTTGTCATGGCGACAGTGTTAGTAGTGCTGATTGAAGTGACCCTGACTGAAGAAGGCCAAAGAGGTTGAAAAGCG